>CAUYQG010188022.1:0-74987 GCA_963574415.1 Tarsius wallacei
GTTCGTACCCGCCTGGGCAACTTGGCAAGACCTCATCTCTACAATAAATCAAAAATTAGCCGAGCGTGGTAGCACACGCCTGTAGTTCCAGCTACTTGGAAGGCTGAGGCGGAAGGATCGCCGGAGCCCAGCAGGTCGAGGCTGCAGTGGCGGGGAGCGGCCACTACACTCCAGTCTGGGTGACAGAGTGAGACTCCAACGCAAAAAAAAAAAAAAAAAAATCCAGTCAAAACTGAGCAATTGATTCAATGTAATTGAAAGAGGTTTTAAATAGAATAGCTGTGGATTTGATTAGGAAAACCAGTGGAGAAATAGGCTTTAATGAGGAATCCATCTGATAAAGGTATGTGTGTGTGTGTGTGTGTGTGTGTGCATAAAATTTGTTTAGAGTGCACAAATATGAAAAGTGATGCAATTCTCATCCGATGGTTTCAATTTTCTTGAAAGGAGTAGGACAGTGGTAGTCAGGAAAAATGGTGACATCAGCAGAAAAACTATGATGCACAGACATCATTAAAGGACATTAAAAGACAAAATGAAGAATAGTGTCAATTTTCCTGCACAGATTATAAATCATGTATCTAAAGTCATTTAGCAGTATTTGCATCTCTAATAGGTATTAAGTTATTGCATGTATAGTTGAAACAAATAGACTGTAAGATTGATTAAACTTTAGAATTGTTCAGGGATAATTTTTTTTCCCTCTTTGTAAACCAAGCAAATATTATATACCTAACTTTGGCATATGCTAGTTGTAAAGAAATAAATTCAGTAAAGTTATCTCCACAGAGGGCTGCCATGAATGGTAAATCAGTTATTAACTTCTATTTTTCTTAGACTTTGCCTTCAGAGTAAGTGTAGGTATGGAGACCCACAATGACAACCTGAAAATAGAAGTCAATGTAAGATAATAGATTAGACTACATTTGCTCTCAGTTTGGTACCTGTCTATGAGAAAGGCTGCTTCAAATTTACTGTCCAAAATCAGTGGAATTATAATACAGTACAGGAATTATCCTGATGATAAAAACTTTTGCTGGAATTTCAAGAAGAATAACAAATCAGAATACTCTAGAAACACTTTCTGAAAACAGTGATGCCTTTTGAGGACTTTGCTTTTATGGCAATTGTTATTTTCTTTGCAGAAGAGTACCAGTGGCCAGAGGTCTTCAAAATCTGATACCAAGAATGAAAAGGGAAGGTATGAGAAGATGAAATAAATTGTGATAAACACCAAAACTAAAGACAGACCTGTCTTATTCATGTCTCTTATCCCAAGACACATGCATAAGCCCACACACATACATAGAATATGCATAGCTGGTGAGAATACTATGAGATGAGATAACCCCTAACCTATTTTGATAAGGAAGAATAGCTATGTCTCCCCATAAATCATAGGTTTTTGAAATTGTCATTTCAATGATGTTCTTTCTATTTCAATGGAAATAGTTTCTTAGAAGATGCCTGGATGGTTTTATTTAGAATTACTGCCAAATGCCTCTCAAGAATGAATAAATTATCTGACTAACGTATTTGCACATTGTTGACAGAAATGAAAAACAATCACTGCAATCATCAACACCATCTGAGCACAGTTAATACAGGGTCGGTCACCTCAAACCCGTGTATTTCCTTCTCTGGTACAATAACCATGCCTAAAACCTCTTTATGTTTATGACATTGCCTTAAGTTCAAGTTTTCTATCTATCATCTCTAAAAGGCAACTCTATCACTGATGTTCAGCTGCTAAAATCAAATATAACACTCTACTGGTTATTTACAGTCAGCATCTGTTCTGAATGCTTGATACCTGTCCCACACTGGTAGTCATGTATTTAGTTTAAATTGTATAATGTGGCTGGCTCAGTGGCTCAGCCTGTACTCTCAGCACTTTGGGAGGCCAAGGCGAGTGGATTGCCTGAGCCTGCGTGTTCGAGACCTGCCTGGGCAACTTGGCAAGACCTCATCTCTACAATAAATCAAAAATTAGCCAGGTGTGGTAGCTAGAACCTTTAGTTCTGCCCACTTGGAGGGCTGAGGTGGGAGGATCGCAGGAGCCCCACAGGTCAGGTCAAGGCTGCGGTAGCTGGGAGTGAGCCACTGCACTCCAGTCTGGGCGACAGAGTGAGACTCCAAATCAAATAAATAAATACATAATGTGCACATTTAGACTTACATAGTAATGTTTTTCCTTCAATTGCCCAACTTTTCTAGAATGTACTTTGAAATTTCTACTGATGGTCAGCAAATGGTTCTTCAGCTTTCTTGATTTTAGTAAGATATTACTATTACCTGTGGTTCTTATTTTCCTGATCACTTAACGGTATCATTTTTCTCTCATTCCACCTATAACTCAGGGTATGAAGATGAAGTTGATATCATGCTTACTTGAAACAAATTTTCAAAACATTGCTTTGCTATCATGTGGTAAAAAGTCTGGTTACTTTTAGAACATCATCACTTTCTGGTTACTTTCGGACATGCCGTGTTATGTGTCTTTTGCATTTTCATGCCCTTCACATAAAGATTATCTATCTAACTCTCTGTCATCCATCAGCAGCTTAAGCCTCTACACACATTCCCATACTGTTTTAAAACTCCTCTCACATTAACATATATTATTTAAACATCTGTGATTGTCCCATCCATCATATACCTCCTATTCAATTCCACTTCAGCAATCTATGGCCAGTCTCGAGTTAGAATTATTTATCATACAAAACTGAATCATTTTTTACATTACAAACTCAAACATGCTATTTTCTAACTGCAATCTCTTACCTTGCACAATATGCTTATTCAAGTACGTTCTCTCCAATTGTTCTTTTTCTTCATCAAATTATTATACCCTCTAACATATCCACTTACACTTTAGTCATCATCAACCTCAATTATGTGGTTATTTTCTTAAGAGATCACTTTATTGATATCCTATGACTACACTTGGTTCTCTGACAAAATATTATATTGTTACCATCTAGCTCTAATTTAATCCTATTTAAAGGCAGCCATCTGTCTTATCCATATGCATGAAGTAAGGTCCTTCTAAATAAAACAAAATCACATAAATTAGAATAAAACTATGACTTAGATTGATCATTATCAGTCTCAATTAGGCCCTAACACTTTCAGGAAATATTACTATGGTGACAGATTTGGGTAGCCTAGAGGAACATTTTGGATGGCATCTGGCACAAGAGTTGTTGTCAAAGCAGGGTTAGAGACTTTGGCAAAGGGCTTGACTTCTGCATACTGGGAAACTCGAAAACAGCATATATTTCTACAGTGGGAGAAAATCTGTAAATCTAAAAATACTGAGGAATTCTTCCATGCAGAACCTCTGGAAACAAGCAGTCATGCCGGCACTGCCCCTTGAAACTGTTTTTGAACTTCTGGCCTCCATACTCATTAGAGAATAAACTTTTATTCTTTCAAGTCACCAAATTTGTGGTAATTCGTTACAGCAGCTATAAAACTAATATACTGGGGTCCCCCCTCATCTGCAGTTTTGCTTTCTGAGGATTCAGTTACCGGTAGTTCACCTTGGTCTAAAATTACAAAGTGGAAAATTCGCAAAAACAAAACAAAACAAATAACAACAAGCTTCACGCACTGAGCAACTTCCTATGGTTGTTTTTTCTTGTTACATAGGCACCTATTTTATTACTTAGACTATATGTGCAATAGGCAAGATAAGGTCTCCCAAATGTATGCGTGTTAATCTCCGGAAACTGTGCATGTATTAACTCACATGAAAAAGGAAATATTTAGATAAAGTTGTTATATACATTGAGGTACAGAGACTATCTTGGATAATCCAAGGTGATTCAATCTAATCACATGATTTTAAAAAAATCAGAGAACAGTTTCTGTATTAGTCTAGAGTCACAAGTTCTTGGGATGTGAAAGAATGGTCAGATAAATGCAATGTTGCTGCTCTGAAGATGTCGGAAGGGTGCCATGAACCAAAGAATGTGAGTGACCTCTAAAAACTGGAAAAACAAGGAAACAGAGCCTCCTAAAAGAAACACAGACCTATCAAAACCTTTATTCTAGCTTCTTGAGACTCATGTCAGACTTTTAACCAATATAACAATACGATAATGATTTGTATTGTTTTCACTACTAAATTGATGGTAGTTGGGTAGAGCAGGAATAGAAAACTACAAAGTAAGATGAATTAAGCCAAAATATTAATTTTAGGTATGATTAGAAATGTTACGTTTAGTCATCCACTACCATTTGACTTTATAATTTGTATGAAGATGCAATTTATGCAATCTGCATGTAATGCTAATGAGATATATTGTTTCTATCATTTTGAACTAACTCACAGTTTATGCAATTAAACCTTTATGCAATTGATTCTGAAACAATAACACACTGCTTGCATTGCTATAGTTTAGTGGAATGTCTTACTATCTGGCAAGGTCATTTACATAGTTGCACTTTGTTAATTTATAGTAGAAGTAGCTATTTGTGAATTTTTATTCTTTCACATATATTTTAGAAAAGGTTTATCAAATTTTAAAACAAATTCTCAAATGGAATTTTTATTACATAGAATTGAATTTGAAAATCATTTGGAGATAAACAGCATTTAGTATATTATGTCATTCCATTCAGTATTATGAGATGTCTTTACATTTATCTGATTATTTTCTTAATTCTTTATTTAAAAAATGTTTTAAAGTTTTTTGAGTGGATATAATATGGATATTTGGATTAATTTGTAGATTATTATTGTTTTTGTTGTTATACTAGATGGAAAAGTTATCAGTTGAGACTCCATCAGGGAATCAGAACCAATATGAGTTATATAAAATACAAGTTTTATTATATTTATAAGCTTTTCACGATCATGGAGTCTACTGAAAAGTCTCTGCATGGCTGAATGTTTCTTCTGCAAATGATGTTGGCTTTGAAAAAAATATAGGTCAGTTAAGCCTGTAGCTGTAAAGAAAAAGTGGATGTATAATGGAGAAAAGCAAAGACAAACAAAAAACCTATAAAGACAAATCAAAAGCAGGAAATACACGGTAGAACTTAGAGTTATGAAGTAGAACATACTTATTGTGACAGTGAACATGCGTGAACCTGCATGTGCCTCTCACCACTTCAGCCTTGAGGATTCAGAAGAAGTTAACATCCTTTTCCATAACGTTGGAATGCCCAGACACCTGGTCTAGGACTTGGGAAATCTACAAAAGGAGATCCAGTGGTAGCTAGAAAAGCTATGCACCTGGCTTTTACTGACACCAATTAGGTAATCTAGTAAATCTTTGATAATGGGCTTTAGCTTCCATCATGCTTAGGGCTTGAAAGAAATTTCAGAGCATAAAAACTGGTTTCTGCTTTACTTCAAACTACCAAATCTCATGCAAATTTCATAAATGGTTGACCATATTGTAGGCCTAGGGATAAAAAGAAATTTACAAAATATGATTCCCACTTTGCTAGGTTTGTACCACAGTGTCTATTTTTTAAAAAAATTTTATTGTTTTGGTTATTTAATAATAAAGTAAAATAAAATTGATTTTTAAGTTGATCTTGTAGGTCTTACCTTTTTGAACTCTCTTTTTTATGTTATATATTTTTTACTTTGCAAAAACCCTTATTATATATATGCAAATAATGTTTCTTGGAAAGAAAGACGTTAGAACATATCTGTTTTTTTGTTTTAGTATGTATTTTAAGTGGACAAAAGTTGTATATATTTAGGGTATCCACGAACTATCTTGCTTATTTTAAAAACTTGCTAATTCTGTACCTGATTTACTACAAAAATAAACAGATACTTTAAAAATAATGACCAATTATGTCATCCTTCCTTATCCTGACATCCTTATTATTTTTGTTGTTGTTCTTTTTTTTTTTTTTTTTGAGT
This sequence comes from Tarsius wallacei, assembly GCA_963574415.1. Taxonomy (NCBI): domain Eukaryota; kingdom Metazoa; phylum Chordata; class Mammalia; order Primates; family Tarsiidae; genus Tarsius; species Tarsius wallacei. The sequence continues at coordinate 5,891 of CAUYQG010188022.1, forward strand.
TGGAGTCTCACTCTGTCGCCCAGACTGGAGTGTAGTGGCCGCTCCCGGCCACCACAGCCTTGACCTGCTGGGCTCCGGCGATCCTTCCGCCTCAGCCTTCCAAGTAGCCGGAATTACAGGCGCGCCCTACCACGCCCGACTGATTTTTTGATTTATTGTAGAGATGAGGTCTCGCCTGCCCAGGCGGGTCTTGAACCCGCGGGCTCAGGCAATCCACTCACCTCAGCCTCCCAAAGGCGCGGGATTATAGGCTGAGCCATCGAGCCCGGCTGTTGTTGTTCTTTACAGGTTTTTTTTTTTTTTTCTTTTTCCTTACAGCATTGACTGGGGTTTTTATAACTGTGTTAAATAAACATTAAGGTAGTAATCCCTGTCTTTTTCTTCAATTTAAAGGCAATTCATCTTAAAGATTTTGAGATGGGGAGAGTATCCCCCTGATTATTTTGTAGTTCTAAATGTACTCACAAGTGTCTTTACAAAAGAGAGGTGAAGGGAGATTTAAGTGCATAAGAGGAAAACGCAATGCAGTGATGGACGCAGAGAATGGAATTACCAGCTTTGTATACAGAGGGAGAGTTCACAAGCCAGGGAATACAGGGTTGGCCAGAGACTCAAAAAGGCAAGGGAGTGGATTATACTCTCAGAGCTTCCAGAAAGAACCAGCCCTGTTGATATCTTGACTTTAGCCTAGTAAAATGAATTTTGGACTTCTGGCCTCCAAAATGTAAGAAAATAAATGTGTGTTGTTTTAAGCCATGGTGTTTGTGGTAATTTGCTTAGCAGCCAAAGGAAACTTATATAGTTAAACTATAACAAAGAAAAACAAAAAAAATCAGAAAAATAATCATATAAAATTTCACGTCAACAAGGATAAACTGAAACCATCTCTCCGAATCCATTTGAATTCATGAAAAAAGAAAATTCAGATTTGAAGCCAGCAGTTCGGACTGGTGAACAAGAGTGGTTTTGGAGCTTAAAAGGAATAATTTAAGAGCAACTTCTGAGCTGAGAGATAAGAAGTGACAAGAACTTTATATTTTGAAGATCATTTCTTGCTAAGTCTGTTTCCTTCTTTAGTCAGATCCATCTGAGAAGCAGCTATTACCCTTTGTAAAAGGCTGTGTGGGAATGAACGTCTCTTAATTCCTCACTGATTTCAGACAAGTGCATTTAACATATATCTCAAATCTATGAAACATCATTAAAGCATTAGAAAATGAGTGATTAAAATATCAAAAGAAAATAGTTTAGGAATAATACAAATAATCACAAAAATGTTTAAAAATATTAATTAGAAAATTAAACATAATTCATAGTAATGAAAAAAGCAATTGAAAATCATCCAAGGAACATGAGTTTTGAGATACAACATTAAGAGGGTGGAAACAGACCCTTGGCCTCTAGCCTTTATCTCTTTCTCTTTAGTGAATACAAATCACTTGTTCTTCAAGTAATCTTTCAAGAAATTCCCTGGCCAGGTGTTTAGAGCCTGAAATGGATTCATATGACTTCTACTAGGTCATACGAATCCATGAATTTGAATGCTAATGATTATGTTTGTGTGCTTTTCTTTTCTTTTTTTTTTTTTCTTTTTCTTTTTCTTTTTTTTTTCAATTTGAAGACTAATGGCTTTCTTCAGCTTTTCAAAGAAGTATACTAAGGCCATTCCAATGTTTAACAAAATCTTCCTATCACTTTTTTTTTTTTATAAGAAAGTACTTTAACTTAGAGGATTCTGGCTATGATTTTTAAAAACAGGTTAAATGTTTAGAGTCACAGCAATAAATCTATAGACGTTTACATTGGTAATTTCTCAGGAACAGAACACATTATGTATATATCTAAAATCAAATATTCACATTTGAACAGATAATTTCTTTCATACTTAGACAATTTCTAGCTGGAGATATGGGTACTTAAATGTTCTAAAGTCTAGGAAAATTGATCATTTTAGCTGTCTTGCAAAATGAAATGTGAATCAATCACAGTCCAATTGATAAAGGAGCAGTCTGCATTAATCGTTAAAATGTTCAACAGACATTTGCAAGAAATAATTTTAAGCTTCAAAAAAGTGAGGCCTTTTTTTGAGTTCTCAATCCAACATTGAAGGTATTCAGTGATGTCTCTCCTCTCTGATTGGGTGGAGAATCCAGGACCTCTATCCCTTTGCATGTTCTTGTGTCATTATTCAGCTCTTGTCTCTGTCAGAAGCAAAAAATCTCTCTTCAACCTCACAAAGTCTCAGCCATGTGTAAGGATATAATTTTACCTTTTCTTTTTGGAAAATTGCCATTTAACACACCTGATTCTTTGGATTATAGTCTTATCACATTTTTGTTTATTTTCTGATGTTTAGTTCAAGGGGCATTTAAAAATCATCTGCTTATAGAAGGAAACTGTAAGGGGAGGGGGTTGGGATTGGCAGCTGAGGGAAACTGTTAGGGGAGGGAGTGGTATACCCCGTCAACAAGGGTATCTGCATAATCAATGTTTGTATACCTAACGCTGAATTGTAACTCACATCTTTATAATAAAAAAAATCTATTTTAAGAGTTTCATTTTACAAATGACATAATAGGTGCTCAGAAAGTTTCAGTGACTTCTCTAGGATACAAGCCAGAGATCTTAGACTAGAGAGAGAATATAGTTTTATATATACCATTGCTTACTTTGAGGAGTGGTGGGGAAGAGACGATGAGCTTTGAAGGAAGAGAAGGAAGGAATCACACATTACTTCCTAAAGGATGAACTACTACAACTTTACTCTAGTAGAACCAGGACGTTTAGGATTTTTAAAAGTTATTTGAAAATGAACATTGTGTTCTCATAAAATTTCAAGTATTGGCACTGTAATACTAATTATTGAAACCAAAAGATTAATTTTCATAAAGTAAACGTAGATAGATTGTATCTCAAGTTGTCTGAAACATTCCAATGATGCAGACAGTAAAATCTTCATACAACTTTCAACTTAAAGCCAAAGTTGATTTTCTCTCTCTCTCTTTTTTTCCCCTCCCTCTCTCATCTCTCCTCTCTACTCTTTCTCTTCTATGAGTATGGAACATAAATCCTATTGCTATTCTAATTATACATTATTAACAATGATTTCTGAAAATTTACCAGCGTTTTGTCTGGATCTGAGATTACATATCTGTACCACAATAATAAAATATTTTGGAAAAGCATGCCTTAAATTTTTTATTTCATATATACAAGTTTCAAGGAGAAAAGTGGACATAATTAGTTGGATTGTGTATATATGCATTTGTGCTTATATATTTTATTATTCCCTCTAAAGAAATTAAAGTTAAAATTTAAATGAATAAGACTGTAAAGATTAAAGTCTATATTTGTACCAATGGTATAATTGGAGAAAATAGGAGTAAATTTTAGGATCTGGATATCCATTTTTGTCCTCAAGCTTGGAAAAATCTCTTCTAGAAAAATATTATTGTAGAAGGCAGAGTATATTTATTCAGATTTGTTTTCTTACACCAGTGTGGGTATTAACAAAGAAAAAAGAAAGATATCCTGACATGTTGTGCTGTTTAACAGATTATTTTCACACCGAGAACTGTAGAACAGTACATGCAAGATGCCAATCTACTCACAGCGTAGTCACATGAATTTAGAGTGTGAGATCAATGGCAAGGGACTTATTCTACCAAACCTCTTCACATAAAAATGTGAAGTTAGTGAACAGTTTTTTCTCTAAAACTGTAATGTACTAAAGGATATAGTGATTTATTTGAAAGGGCAGTGAAAATATTCTTATAAAAATATAAATAATAAATTTTAATGCAATTTTAATTTAAAAACAGGTCTGTCTTATGCTAGTTGTTTACAAGATCCTTTTTTTATTATATATATTTGTTATTTTAAAATTGTGGGATATAGTTAAGAGTTAGGTATACAAATCTTCATTGTGCAGGTACTCTTGTTGATGGAGTGTGTCCCTCCCTTCCCCAGAGAGATATTGACTACCGTTAATCCCACCTCCCTGTCCCTCCCTGTCCCGCCCCCCCACCCCCCGTAGTTTTCCACCACTGTCAATCCTTTCTTATAGAATTATGGTAGCTGTTCAAGGACCACTTATAAGTGCGAACATGTGATACTCAGAACTTTGTTTCTGTGAAAGATCACTCAGTACTATAAACTGTAATTCCATCCAGCTGGCTGTGAAATTCATGATTTTGTTCTTTTTTATGGCTGTGTAATATTCCATTGTGTATATGTACCAAATGTTTTAAATTCAATCCTCTTTTGATGGACAGCATTGTTGGTTCCATGATCTTGCTATTGTGAACAATACTGTGATAAACATATGTGTGCAGGTATCTTTTTTATAGAGTGATTTGAGTTCTTCAGGGAATATTCCCAATAGGGGGATAGAGGGGCCATATGGAAGGTCAATTTTTAGAGCTTATAGGAATCACCACACTGATTTCCACAGAGGTTGCACTAGTTTAAACTCCCATCAGCAGTATAGAAGTGTTCCCTTTTTGCCACATCTTCTCCAGCATCTGTTATTTTTTGAGTTATTGATGATGGCTATTCTGACTATATTTAGATGGTCTCTCAGTGTAGTTTTAATTTGCATCTCCTTGATAACTAGTGAGGCTGAACATTTTTTCATGTATCTGTTGGCTGCTTGTATGTCTTCTTTTGAGAAGTATCTATTCATATCTTTTGTAATGGGGTTGTTTTTTTCTTTTCAGCACGTTTGAATTCCTTGTAGATCCGAGATGTTAGGCCTTTGCCAGACATGGAGTTGGCAAATACTTTTTCCCACTCTGTGTGCTTTCCTTTTCTGTTTTTTAAAATTATCATGCTTTACTTATGTGTGTCTTTCTTTCTTATTAGCACAATATTCAGGATAATGCCAATGAAATCCTTGAAATCACACATTTTTCTCTTATTTATAACTTTTAAATGAAAGGATAATATTTGTTTGACAAATGAGAGGGAAATAAGAGCAAAATACCACAGGGAATAACAGCGTTAAGCAGAATCACCCTGTATGGCATATCCAAGTTTCTTGGCCTTGAATATTCAAACTTTAATCAATTATCAAACTTTCAGCTGGTTTGAAATATTAAACCTATTTCTTTAGGTTAGGTAAATAGAATAAAAATTCTGAAGACAAATCAAAACTCAGAAACAGAATTAGGAACATAATTAGAATCAGATTAGAAGCAAGACAGAAAAAAATTTAATCTATGTATTTGATAAGCATTGTATTGTGTGGACAGTATTCACTTTTGTAATCACACTATCATGCTCTTGCTTTTTAAAATATACTTTTGATAAAATATATAAGAGAATCTGATATGTCAGTCATAAAAATTTAAATGATTTAGTTTATAAACATATTAATATTTTTGAGAAAATATAAATTTATGTTATTTAAAATTAATGTTTGAATAGGATAATTTTAATCAAAAATGATAAAATTTCAAGTAGACAAAACCAAACAATAGTAAACGATCTTTTTCCTACAAAATTACTTCATTGTTTAAACAATTCTTTTTATCAACAATTCCCTTTTCTTATGAACTCTCCATGTGCTTTGCCAATTTTTCTAAACTGTTGTTAATATTTTTTCTTAAAATTTGAACTTTCACAAATAAAGAAATTAACTCTTGTCTTTCATAGAGTATGTAACTATTATTGTTTCATTGCTGCTTGTATCTATATTTAGATTTTAGCACTTTTTTTTAACAAAGGAGCTTTTGGTTTTGTTTGTTCTAAATGTTACAAATTTAAATTTTTTGTTTATTTCCTTTATTACTTCTGAGATAAATGCACTAAAGTTTATCAAACAACATTTGTGACATTTTTCTCAATGATCTGCAACAAAACCAAAATAGGAGATTTTTCTGTATGTATGACAAACAAATAAATAACTTCAGATATTTGTGAAGTTTCCTTATTCAAATTGACATTAGGCATCAATTAAAATCTGAGCCATTGACTGAATTTAGCATAATTTTTTATTATCTACTTATTTTATTAAAAAGTAGACCTCAATTTTATAATTAAATGTTCAATAGTTACTTATATTTAAAAATTAATGTTAAATAAATCTTTCTCATTGAGAGATGTTAGTTAAGAAAATTTATTAGAAAATATGTGCTTGTTTCTATTACCATTGCATACTAAGGAGAGTTTGGTGGGATATATAATTTTCAGGTTATCAGTCACCTTATTTTTAAAATCTTTAAGGATTGCTGTGTATCAAAACCTAGTACTATGAGATGTCTGAAGTTAGTATTTTATTTAGTTTTTTGTAATTTTGATAATGTTGTTTAATAAAGGCTTCTAAATTTGTTATCATTAAAATTGTAAAGGAAAAGCTAAGGCAGTTCCAGGTAGAGACTTGTTTTATTAACTGAGCAATTTCTACTTTTAGCTTGAGATTTTGTTCAGTTTTGGAATTCATTTTGTGTTTTTTTTAAATTATAGCCACTGGTTTCTTTCCACAAATAATTCTAATTTTTACATTATATCACCTCTCTCATCACTATATTTATAATCTTCTACTATTGTTTTCATCTTTGTCTTTTTACTAAGCATTTTGGGGGGAATCGCCAGTTTGTCTTTTGCATATCGGATCTGATTGGCATAAGTGTAGTCTTAAAATTTTTAAACCTGCCTTTGCAGCCTTTTATTCTATCACTTTCTTTGAACCTCCATCTTCATCTTAGTGAATTCCCTTCCTATGCTTTCCCTTTCTCATTCTACAAAGGGAAAAAATCTGTTTTTCTGTAGAATTCAAGGAGGGGTCTTACTTTTTTTTTCCCATTGATATTATTTCTTTTAGAAATCATTTTTCTTAGACATGTTCTTTTAAGCTTTCTGGGTTATGCATTGTTTCTCTTTATGCTGTAGTATGTTCTTCTAAGTCCTAGACTGTTTTTTACTTTTTTCTGTTTATTTATTATAAAAAGATGAAGTGTCTAGCTAAGCTTTGCATTTTCTAAATTATTGTGTTTAGCGGAGGGCATAAGTGTCCATGACCTCTTCCAGTGGCCTCTTCTGTGCTGATGCCAAAGTGCTATCAGATCCAGATAAAAAGACATACAAAATCCCTTGATAAATTCTACTTGGCACGCTTTATTTGAGTGAGTCTACTACTCTTTTTGTTACTACTACATGTCTTCTAAATAAGAAAACCAAAAGCTTATTGTGATCTTCGTACCATGTGAAATATAAAAAGTCGTCATTTTCAGTAGTCATACTCTTAGAGTTATTGCTCTGTGTCCTTGCCTTTAATGTTTTATCCTAAATAATAAAGGATTCCAATATGCAAATAACATTGCCTCCCCCCCCCTCACTTCAGTTCCTTGGTATACAGAAAGAGATTTGTTGATAAGAGCACAGACATTAAGTTTCTGCCCATCTTGTCTATGGCATGCATCATATGGCACTTGAAGACTGGTGACTTATTTGCTCAACAGTGTAATCTCTGCATGCTGGATTTAAAGGCAAGGAGCTGGAGAAGTAGTATGATTTCTCCACTTTCTTCTGCATTCTCTGGGTTGTGTTAGCTCAAAATATGTTTCAATTGGCCAGTGGTACAAGGGCAGGTAAATCGGACAACCTTCATCATTATGACAGCTAATAAGAAGAATTATCTAAGTATTGACATCTGATTTGACATCCTAACTTTAGCTTACAATTCTGTCATTAAAAACAATTTTTTAATTTCCATGAAATGTTTTCATTTGAAAAAATTTCAAGGTGATATATTAGATATAACTAATATTAACCTGGAAACTAAACACAGACTATACATATAAATTTTAAATATTGCTTATTGTTATTTTAGAACGTATACTGAATTTGCAAAATGTAAAACTTCCAACAAAAGAAATTATCAAAAATTTCTGTTAACATGTCAATTCACAGAAACCATTTTAATGTGTGAGCCTTCTGTGAAGGACCACACTGAATTTTGAGTCCATCGAATATAATATTTTGTCAAAGTATGACCTGCATATCCCTGGAAGGTTTTGAATATCATCTAGGAGGTGTTTTTCTCTGTCTCTGTACTGATTGTATGAATTAATGTGTGTTTTATTGAAAGCAGCACTATAATCCCCATTAATTCTGGTGGCATTTTTTTTTTTTGAAGTAACAAAGGAGAGCAGGTGGGATAAGTGTTCCATGGACTACAAAATGTAAATCACTTATTTAAAGGGCATAATGGAATATGTGAGTTGTGTGACAATGATAAAGAGATATTTGTTAGAAGCATAAAGTTAGGCAGTAGGAAGCGTGATGCAAATAACATAGAGTCAAAAATGTTGAATATTTGGCTCTTTCTTGTTGCCTCAATTTTAATGATACAGAGATTAAATATGTAGTTTGTTCTCTTCCAGAAACTTAGCTTCTCTGTAGTGGCCCTCACATTATGATAAGCACTCCAAGAGGACTCACTTCAGAATCCAAACAGAGTTCAGGATAGTCAGAGTCAATAACCCTACTGGAAAAGTTAGGAGTTCCAAGGAAGATCAGCTGGACAAAGGCAAAAGAATAGCATGCCATGAAACAAATAGGAGAAACAACAGCTCAGGGAAATGAAAGTAGTAGATCAGACTAAAAAAATAAAGTTGGAGAGCTAGACAAGGGGTAACGGGCCATGCAAAGGAGATTTCAATAATAGAAGTGGGAAAAAATGTGTTAACAACTAAAATATCCATTCACAACAGATTGATGGAAAAATTGTGGCATATTTATTCAATGGAATACTACAGAGCAGGGAATGTGAATGAGTTACAGCTATGTGCATTCACATGAATAACTTGCAGCTAGATAAATTTGAATGAAAAAAGCAAATCATCGAGCTGTCATTGAATATATCTTCCATCATTTATGCTATTTAAAAACATGCTGTCAAGCAACTTTCTTATTAGGAATATGTGTATGGCTAATGCACACACAAACACACACATAAAGGCAAGGAAATAATAATTACTAATTTTAGGAAAGTGGTTATGTCTAAGAAAGGAAGGAAAGAATTAAGAATCAAGGGGTAGAGGATTTTCAAAAGTACTGGTTTTATTCTATATCTTAGGCCAAGTGATGGTTGACTTGAAGTTAATTCTGTTTATATTATTGGGTAGGTATCTTGAAGTTAATTCTGTTTATGCTATTTACTCTGTACATATATATTAAAAATACTTGTATATAGCTATTAAAATTTAATAAAAACAATAAGAAATATTTCTGTCCTAAAATTAATTACTCTGCCCAAATTAACTTGGCTATTTTAATAAAAAATGACTTATGAGTTTCTAATTTTAATATACTAGAAAGTATAATTGTTAAAACTCCTTTGACTCTTAGAAAGTTAACCTGAAGATTCAATAAATTTTAAAAACCTTTTCCTTTTTAAACTGAAACTAAAGAAAAAATACTCAAGTGTCAAAGACAGAAAGACTGGATAGCTGAAAACTCTAAAGTCCTTGATTGTATTATGGGTTCATAGCTTTGGCCACAGAGGAAACTTCACCTTTCTATTTTTAACGGACAAAGCAAATGTAAATTTGCTCTTGGTCACAATACACCCTGTATTAAATTTAGTCAGAGAAAATTGCAATAAGAGTTGAATTTTAGGCTTAACTCTGTGACACTTTCTTTTTTGTATGGAATTGATCAGCTCAAACTGAGAGCTCAAAACTGGAAAAATGACACAGTCTGCTCTTGCCTTGTTCTAAATTTTAATGGTGCCAGAGCCCACTCTGACACTAATTTTACAGTCACTGTGCCCTCTGATTTTCAGGCAGGAACCAGCATTCTGCCTTTGCTTCCTTGTGAGCAAAGCAGCTGTAGGACCAAGTATGGTTAGTATTAATCATTGCAGTTTCCCAGACAACCCTGTGCAAATGAAATAGACTTTCCTCAAAATGAAGAAAAATGATTATTTGAGGAAGATGTGAAAGTGTGAAACTTTGTCTTGACTTATCTGCTTTGGTTTATGCCTTCCCTGATGTTGAATTATCTTCCCCTTTTTTTCTTTCTTTTCTTTTTATTTTTTATATTACTGTGGAAATAAGAATAATGTGGATGTGTGTGGATGGTTCTTTCCATTTCTTCAAAGAATGTGTTTGAAACTCATCTTTTGTTAAATGATGCTTACAAAATATTCTCAACATCACAGTGAGTATGATATGTTGCACCTGAAATTGATTTCTGGACGCAAATCAAGTTCGTGATGTGTGCTTATAAGAGTGCTTAATTATATTCACTTCAACATAGCTTTAATCACAGGCATAAGACTATCATCATTCAGAATTTTCAATATTCAATATTGTTTCTTTTTTAAAAAACTGCTCTCTGATGTGACCTGACATATGCTACACCCCTGAGGACTACAGAGTACAAAGATGGTTGTCTGAACCAGCATGAACACATACCACAGACCCTCCTCATGGCTCTGCACAGAGTGAGCAGGCAAAAAAGAATATCGGCTCCCTTCTGTCTAAGATGGATAATGATTAGATCATGCATCAATGTCCCCAATTTTCTGGGTGCTGTCTGTGAGACTAACTTCCATCTTGCCTATCTCAGAACACTACAGGATCTGGCATACACTATACCAATGAAGGTTACAGAAAACAAAGATGGCAATTTGAAATAGTGCATGGGCAGTCACCACGGCTCCTTACCTAGGCACAAAGCAAGTTGGCAAAAAAAAAAAAAAACAAAAAACCCAAAAGTAAAAATCAAAAAGACAAACAAAAAAACAGTTCTTGGGGAAGAAAAAAGTTGGAATGCATGACAAGTGTTCTCATTTTTCCAGGGCCTGCCCAAGGGAATGGCTTTTTTTCTCACCTGTCTCAGTGTACTGATGGGATCTGGCATATACTAGATGCCTGGGAACCACTAAGATAAAAGACAGTGATCTGAATTAGCATGGAGGTATGAGAGTTCCACAGAATTTCTGGCTGGGCAAAAGTCTTCTTACAAGACCAATACATGAAGACTGAGAGATGTAGAGGCTATTTCCAAATGCGTTGTTACCAATCACAGAGTCAAAATAATAATAATAAAAATACAGGAAAATGTGACTCATAAAAAGGAACAAAATAAACTCAAGAAACCAACCATAATGCAATGAAGATATATCAATTACCTGCTAAAAAATTCAAAATATTTATCATAAAATGCTCAGAGAGACCAGGAGAACAACAGATGAACAAAGTAAAAATTTTAACAAAGAAATCAAACATTTTAAGAATAACCTTGTAGAAATCTTGGTGGTGAAGAATCCAATAACTGAATTAAAAAATTTCAAAGAGGTATTCAACAGCAGCCTAGAACAAACAGAAGAAAGTATCAGTGAACTCAATAGAGGTCATTTAAAATTATTCAGTCAGAGGAGCAAAAAGAAAAAAAGTGAAGAAAGCTTAAGTAACTTATGAGACACCATATGAGTACCAATGTATGAATTATGGGAATCCCAAAATAGAAGAAAGGAAAAACCCAAACCTTATTCAAATCAATAAAAGATGAAAATTTCTCAAAGAAAATGGACATCCAGATCCAGGAAACCCAAACAACATCAAATAAGATGAATCCAAATAAATAATAAAATCATCAAAACCAAAACACTAAGTGAGAATTTTCAAGACAGCAAGGGAAAAGTGACTTGTCATGTACAAGGAAACTTTGATAAGGCTATTGATAGATTTTTCAATAAAAATTTTGCAGGCCAGATGAAAGTGAAATGCTAATAGTCAAAATACTTAAAAAAGAAAAGAACTGCCAACCAAGAATAGTATAGCTGAAAAAAGTATCCTTCAAAAAAAGAAAGACAAATAACTTATACTCTTTCAGAAACTCATTCTTTCCCAATAAACCTGAGGTTTTTGTTTGTTTGTTTCTTGTTTTTCTCTTCCTCACCAGGCTTGTCTTACAAGAAATGATAAAGGGAACTATTCAAGTTAAAACAAAAGGATACCAAAGACGAATGCAATAGCATATGAAAGTATAAAACTAGCTGGCAAAGAAAAAAAAGAAATATAGAATACTCTATTACTGTAACAGTGGTGCATAAATCACTTTTAATTCTAGTATGACAGTTAAAGGTATTAAAACAAATGATAACTATAAGAATACATGAATGAATACACAATGTAAATAGATTTCAATTGATACATCAATGACATAAAATGAGAGAAGTAAAAGTGTAGTGTTTTTGTATGTAATTAAAGTTAAGTTGTTACCAATGTATAATAGACTGCTATAACTATAAGATATTTTATGTGTCTCATAATAATCATAAAAATCTTGTAGTAGATACACAAAAGAAAAAGGGAGAAGAATAAAAGCATATTACTACAAAAAATATCAATGAAGCACAAAGAAAGACAGCAAGAGAGAAAAGGGGGCAAAAGAAATACAAGGCAGCCCAAAAGCAATGAACAAAATAGTGATAGAAAATCTTCCTTATTGATAATCAATTTAAATGTAAATGGGTTGATCTTTCCAATCAAAGGGCACAGAGTGGCAGAATGGATGAAAAAACAAAAGTGATATTCTATCTTCAAGTGAGAAACTTTAGACATAAGGAAACACATAGACTGCAAGTTAAGGGATGAAAAAAGATATTTTGCGCAAATGGTAACCAATAGAAAGTAAGAGTGACTACATTTATATAAGGCAAAATAAATAAAATAGTATGGCACTGGCATAAATACAAATATATAGGTCAATGGAACAAATTGGAAGACCCAGAAATAAATCCACACATTATATAAAGTCAACTGACCTTCAACAAACATGCCAAGAATACGCAATGTGTAAAAAATAGTCTCATCAACAAATGGTGATAGAAAAACTAAGTACGCAAATGAAAAATAATGAAATTGGGCTTATCTTACACTATACGCAAAAATCAACACAAAAATGGATGAAAGACTCAAATGTAAGGCCTGAAACTATAAAACTCCTAGAAGAAAATATAGCGGGAAAGTTTTATTACATCGGTGTTGGCAATGACTTTGTAGATATAACACCAAAAGTATGGGCAACAAAAGTGATCATAGATAAGTGGAAACACCTCAAACTAAAAAGCTTCTGCACAAGAAAATAAACAATCAATGGACTAAAAAGACAACTTAAAAAATGGAAGAAAATATTTTCTTTCTTTAAAATTAATTAATTAGTTTTTTATTATTATAAAGATGTGAGATACAATTCAGGATCAGGTATACAAATGTTCATTATGCAAGTACCCTTGTTGATAAGGTGTGCCCCTTCTCTCCTGGAAGCCTCCCTCAACTGCCAATCTCATCCCCCTTCCCCTGGCAGTTTCCCACTACCGCCAATACAGTTTCCCACTACTGCCAATCCCCTTCTCATAGTATTATAATAATTGTTCAAGGTCCACTTATGAGTGAGAACATATGGCAGTCTGTTCTTTGTTTCTGTGATAAATTACTGAATATGACAGGCTCTAAATCCATCCAAGTTGTTGCAGAGTCCATATGTTTGTCCTTCTTTATGGCTGCATAATATTCCATTGTGTATATGTACCACATTTTTTTAATCCAGTCCAGTTTCGATGAGCAACATGGTTGGTTCCATGTTTTTGCTATTGTGAATAGAACTGCAACAAATATGCGTATGCAAGTATCTTTTTTGTAGGATGATTTGAGTTCCTCCAGTTATATTCCCAATAGGGGAATTGCTGAGTCATATGGAAGGTCCATTTCTAGTTCTTTCAGAAATCACCACACTGTCTTCCAAAGAGGCTGCATTAGTTTGCATTCCCATCAGTAGTGTAGAAGAGTTCCTTTTTCTACACATCCTAGTGGTCTCAGGGTCCGCAGCCCTCCTTGATCCCTAACGCTCAAGTGGGCCTCCTCGGCCAGCTCCCAACAAGTCCATATGTTCGTCCTTCTTTATGGCTTCATAATATTCCATTGTGTATATGTACCACATTTTTTTTAATCCAGTCCAGCTTCGATGGGCAGAATGGTTGGTTCCATGTTTTTGCTACTGTAAACAAACATTCGTGTGCAGGTACTTTTTTGTAGAATGATTTGAGTTCCTCCAGGTGTATTCCCAATAGGGGGATTGCTGGGTTCTTTCAGAAATTGCCACACTGTCTTCTAAAGAGGTTGCACTAGTTTGCATTCCTACCAACAGTGTAGAAGCGTTCCTTTTTCTCCGCATCCTCGCCATCATCTATTGTTGTTTGTTTTATTAATGATGGTCATTCTTACTAGGGTTAGGTGGTATCTTAATGTGGTTTTGATTTGCATTTCTCTGATGAATAGTAAGTCTGAGCACTTTTTCATGTGTCTGTTGGCTGCCCATATATCTTCTTTTGAGAAGTTAAAGGTGTTTTTAACCCACCTTTTTTTTTTTTTTTTTTAGTTGGAGTCTCACTCCGTTGCCCAGGCTGAGTGCAGTGGCATGTTCATGGCCACCCCAGAACTGACCTGCTGGGGTCTGGCGATCCTTCCACCTCAGCCTACAAGTAGCCAGAACTACAGGCGCGTGCTACCACACCTGGCTAATTTTTGATTTATTGTAGAGACGACATCTCACCCAAGTTGCCCAGGTTGGTCTCAAACCCGCAGGCTCAGGAAATCCACTCGCCTAGGCTTCCCGAAGTGTTGGGATCACAGGCTGAGCCACCAAGCTTGGCCTTTTGCCCACTTTTTAATGGGGCTGTTTGTTTGTTTTTTTCCTTTCGGCGTGTTTGATTTGAGTTCCTTGTAGATCTTAGATGTTGGGCCTTTGTCAGATATACACTTGGCAAATATACTTTCCCATTATGTGGGCTGTCTCCCCGCTCTCTTGATGGTTTCTTTTGCTTTGCAGAAGCTCGTCAGTTTGATGAGATCCCACTTTTGTATCTTATCTCTTATGGCATGAGCACTTGGGATTTTGATCAGAAATTGCAGTTCCAATTTCCATAAGAGTGTCTCCTGCATTTTCTAAGATTCTTATAGTCTGAGGTTTTATGTTTGGATCTTTGATCCATTTAGAGTTGATTGTTGTGTATGATCATAGGTAGGGGTCCTGTTTCAATCTTCTGCATGTGATCAGCCAGTTTCCCCACCACCATTTACTGCATAGGTTCTCCTCTCCCCAGTGGTTGTTGTTGAAAGCTTTGTCAAAATGAGTTGGTTGAGAAATTGAGACTTTGCTTCCAGAATCTCTATCCTGTTCCATTGGTCCTTATGCCTGTTCTTGTATCAATACCAGGCTGTTTTGATTATCGTAGCCTTATAGTAAAGTTTGCAGTCTGGAAGTATGATACCTCCTGCTTTGTTTCTTTTGTTAAGGATTGTTTTGGCTATTTGTGGTAGGTTATGTTTCCATATGAATGTCTGTATTATCATTTCCAGGTCTGAGAAGAATGATGTTGGTACTTTGACGGGTATTGCGTTGAATCCTTTGGTAGGATGGACATTTTTATAATGTTGGTTCTTCCTATCCATAAGCATGTAATATTTTTCCATGTGTTTGTATCTTCTTGGGTTTCTTTGAGCAGCATTTTGTAGTTTTCATTGTAAAGGTCTTTCACGTCTCTGGTTAGGAAGATGCCAAGGTATTTCATTTTTTTGTGTGGCTGTTGTGAATGGGATTGTGCCTTTTATTTGGTTCTCCACCTGCTTGTTGGTGTATAAGAATGCAACTGTCTTTTGCACATTTATTTTGTACCCTGAGACTTTGCCAAAATCCTTTCTCAGTGCAAGCAGGTTTTTGACAGACTCTCTTGGATTTTTGAGGTTTAGGGTCATATCATCAGCAAAGAGGGATAACTTAACTTCCTCTTTTCTTATTTGGATACACCTGATCTCTTCTCTTGTCTAATTGCTCTAGCTAGGACTTCCAACACAGTGTTGAACAAGAGGGGTGAGAGTGGCAGCCTTGTCTTGTTGTGGTTTTCAGGGGAAATGTTCATTTTCTATCCAAATATAGAATGTATTTTACCCAAAAAAAGACCATGTAACAGACCATAAAAGAAGGTTTAATCAATTTAGAAAACATACACAGGGTGCTATAAAACTAAAAATAAGCAAGAAAAAAAGATAGCAAAAATAATCCATCTATCTAGACATTCTCAAACACATTCTGAATAACTCTTTGCAATGTAACACAATGGTTAAGTTTATAAGTTCTGAAGTCACTAATCACTTTATGAATTCAAATAATAATCTTAGTTCTGTGGTTTGGAATAAGTCATGTAGTCTATGTACATGGCTTATAGTTTTCTCATCTTTTATGTAGAGATAGTGACAGAATCTGCCTCACAGAGTTACTTTGAGAATTAAATTAAATAATGCATGTCCAAGGCTTTGGCCCAATGCCTGACACAATAACTATTAGTTCCTATTGTTACTGTTGTTTTTGATGAAATAAAAGTTTAACTAGAAATAATTTTTAAATGACTTATATGAAAGTACTTCATGGCAAAACCCATGTAAAGAGAAACACAAAGGAAAAATGTAGCTTTAAATGAATTTATAAGAAAGCAATAGATATATGTTAGAAACAAAACATAATTTTACTTTTTTATAAAACATACGTTTATAAAAATTAAAAAACAGAATAAGTACAGTAAAGGGATTAGTAAAGATAAAAATCAGAAGTTATTGGGACAGAAAAAAAATCCAGTAGAATGATCAATAAAGGATAAATACTTTTTTCTAACAGACCATAAAATAAGCAAACATAACAACCGTGATCAAGGTAAGGTGGGCAGGGGAGAGAGAGCATAAACATGCTTGAAATGACAAACAGCACAAAATTATGTACTATGTATCTTTTTAGAGCACTAAATTTGAAGCAAACTGCATCATTTCTAGAAAAACACTAATTACCAAAACGGCCTCAGAAAAAAGAAACCCCAAGAGACCATAAAAGAAACAGAAAAGCTAGTCATATCCATAACCTTAAAAAAAAAAAAAAGGCAATCAGGTCCAGTTGATTTTGTAGTTTTAAAAAATAGTTTATTGAAATTTCAAAACTTAGATAATTCTAAGAAACAGATTATTTCCAAGTTATATAAGTGATCCCAGAACATATAAAAGGATGGAATACTACCTAACTCATTTTGCTTAACTAAACTAACACTGGTTCTTAAATTTAACTATAAAAAAAGTTGTAAATACACGTATCAATGTGCATACATGAAAAATCCTAAAGAAAATGACCAGTTGAATGCAGCAATGTCATAGGCAGAATAATAGCATCCCAAAGAAGCCCATGCCCTAATCCTCTGAAACTGTATGTTAGGTTACGTGGCCAAGAGGAATTAAAATTGAAGATGGGATTAAGATTGATAATCAGATGACTACGGAGATTTTCATGGAGTATCAGCGTGTGCCCAGTATAAAAAGGGTCATTAAAAGTTGAAGAAGGAGGCAGCAGAAGAGAGTAGTAGAGAGATGTCAGCATGAGGATTTGACTTGATTTTAAGATGGAGAAATGGGCCTGATTCAACGAATGTGTGTGGCCTCCAGAAACTGGAAAAGATAAGTAAATGTCTATACATAATAGAGTTTTGCAGCATTATTTATAATAATAAATTATTTATTATATAATGGTAAAATAATAAATATCTCAGTGTGGTTTTGATTTGCATTTCTCTGGTGATTAGTGAGGCTGAGCACTTTTTCATGTATCTGTTGGCTGCTCATATGTCTTCTTTTGAGAACTGTCTATTCATATCTTTTGTCCACTTTTTAATGGGGCTGTTTGTTTTTTTTCCTTTTGGCACGTTTGAGTTTCTTGTAGATCCTCGATGTTAGACCTTTGTCAGATGTACACTTGGCAAATATTTTTTCCCATTCTGTGGGCTGCTCTCTTAATGGTTTCTTTTGCTTTACAAAAGTTCATCAGTTTGATGAGGTCTCACTTGTCTATCTTATTTCTTATGGTATGGGCACTTAGGGTTCTGATCAGGAATTGATTGTCAGTTCCAATTTCCATAAGGGTATCTCCTGCATTTTCTAAGATTCTTATAGTTTGAGGTTTACGTTTAGGTCTTTTATTATCACCTCTTTTAAATAGTGAAACTGATGTAAAAATAGGCAAAGTAGCTGCCCAAAGGCATAGGTCTTAAGTGGTAGAACCTGAATTCAGACTTTGGCGTTTGGCCTCTTAGCCCTTGAGCTCTTCTGTCTTTCATTTTAGCCTATTGTAATAGCATTTAGCCTTTCAGAAACAGGTGTTTTAACCTTGAACTAAGAACCATGGAAACCATTTTCTGTATAACTGACTTAAGTATTATTTAGTTGGTTTTATAGTAAATGATCCTTTTTATGATGACCAGATATTTTATCTGTTGCTCCCAGTTGGAGCTAAAATTGAACCTATTTTTCATTTGATTAGCATTTATGGTACTTTTTCAAAGTATTGAATATTTGAAATGAAGTTTTATTATTTATTTGTTTATTTATTTATTTATTTATTCAAGTTGGAGTCTCACTCTGTCGCCCAGACTGGAGTGCAGTGGCCACTCCCGGCCACCGCAGCCTTGACCTGCTGGACTCCGGCGATCCTTCTACCTCAGCCTTCCAGGTAGCTGGAACTACAGGCACACGCTACCACGCCCGGCTAATTTTTGATTTATTGTAGAGACAAGGTTTTGCCAAGTTGCCCGGGTGGGTCTTGAACCCGCGGGCTCAGGCAATCCACTCGCCTTGGCCTCCTAAAGTGCTGGGAATACAGGCTGAGCCACCGAGCCCAGCCATGAAGTGAAGTTTTAAACACCAAGCAACTGGTTTTCTCGCATATAAGAACTGAGAGTTTAGAAGAAACCCTGTTAAGTTGTTTGGCCCACGTCCTTCAGGCTAGGTGATCATTGTTTCCTAGGACACTTTCTAGGTCTTGGTCTTGTCTTTGTTAATTGCCTTTACAGAGCTTCGCTATCCCTGGAGTTTTTCTTTGTAATAAGATGTGGAGATTAGGCGACAGAGTGGGACTCCAACTCAAAAAAAAAAAACCAAACAAACAAACAAAAAATGTGCTTTATTCTTTCTACGTGTCTTTTAAGGTCACTACCTTCTGAAGTAATACAAAATACATGTATATGGGTTTGCCAGGATTACAGTTTCTGTGGGAATCATAACATTGGATTTCCTCATATCTGGGTTAATGAAATGTACACAAAGACTTATATGAATATAGATGAATATTTAATGTGTATCTAGAGGCGGCAAGATCTTAGGGATGTAGCTTCCCCATAAAGGACAAGTTGAACACTTGCAACCTGAAGGTCTAAAATAATCCTAAGAATCTGAACTTTGCCATGGAGCTGAGGTCTTGCACTGTTATCCTCTGCTCAGAAGGCAAGCATAAACACTGGGAAACCGGAGCTCTTTAATGGAAGTGGAGGCTCTGCTTATTTCCCTGGAGAGCATAGACCTAGGGCTTGTTTTGTCTTTGTGAGAACGAGGGATTCCATTGCTGCTGTTTTGACTTCTCTTTTTGAAACAGTAGGGAGAAGAAATGCCACAGGCCTGTCATCGTAGTACTTCAGTATTTTTGGGATTATTTTGGTTATTTTTTGGATTATTCTATTTCTCTGCTATCAACCTGAAGTTGTTAGCTATTAAATCCATGTGATGGCCACTGAGAGTTATAGTGGTTTTTATCTGAGAAATCTAGAATTTTGGAATGCTCTAGACCCTGGAGTCACAACCTTTTAAACTCTCTCACATTGAAAGGCATGAATGTGGGATTTAATTTCTCCACAGAAAGGAGAACCAGGGTTGTTTTTGTAGGGTTTCTCTCAGGTCTATCAGTAAAAGGTGCCTAACTGATAGACCAGATCTAAAATCAGAAAGTTGACTTAGAAGTCATTAAACCTTTCCTATCTCTCTGTCTGTAGTCTGGATTTATTAGTATGTTAGTCATTTTGCTGTTGAGAATTTTGTGTCCCACATTCTTTCAGATTCCTTGAATAATACTAGACTTCTTCTCTGCAACTTTGAGGGTATAGTACAACTGCTTGTGATTTTGATGTCTTCCTTTGGGAGCATTCTCCAAGACATGATGTGCACTTTGTGTTATAGGCAGGATAATAATTCTTAGCAAGGTCTTACCTTGCTTGGGGCCGAAAGATTCTGTAGATAGTAAATTCCAGATGTTTTCAGAGTAGTAGGCGTTGTTATAGCAATACTTTCCCAAGAATAAAGTAATGATATAACTAACATTTTTAAATAACAATTTAAAAATAACAATTTAAAATGGAGTCCATGATAGCAAATTCCTATCTTTCAAGTTCTGATAAAAGGTCTACCCCTCCCACTTCCACCCCAATAAGCTCTGGAATGGCAGTCAGTTGACTCATATCTAGTTTTAGTTCTGCTGTTTAATGCCAGTACAACCTTAACAAACTCACTTAACTATTCTGTGTCATGGCTTCCTGTTCCTGTTTAAAATAAAATTTCACAAACACTGACATTTTATTAGAACTGATATGAACTTTGGGAAAAGTACTTTCAGTTCTTCAGTGTTTTAGTCATTTTGTTCAGTTGATTATAGTATCTGAAATTCACATATTTTTCCAATTGCCCTGGTAATATTTGGCCATGTGGGTGAGTTTGCAACCCTTTTTCCTTTGTCTTATTACTTTTGAGACTAGTGTATATAGAAACTTGATGGCTTTGATTACCATTGAAATTATGCATATAGATGGTGGAGGAACTATTTTTCAACTCTGTTATTAAATAACTGCTTCTGTATCACAGCATGAAATTTGGATTGCACCTCTGGTAACCTTGCTCCATAAAACTTATGCTTTGTATAAGTAAAGGCCCTAAGTGATAATAGTAGTTATTGCTAAATTATTTGCTAAATAGAGTGTTTTGCAATTATGACGTATAATTGTCAGTTTTTAAAAGGGGATTAAAACATTTTCCCATGTACTTAAGTATAATTTAGTGTGTGTGTGTATATGTATTTGAGGAGGGATGGATAAAACAGCATTGGCTATTAATTGATAATTGTTGAACTTGATGATGAACATATGGAAGTTCATTACCTCATTCTTTCTGCTTTGTATATGCTTTATAATTTCCAAAATAAAAATATAAAAAAGGGCTGGGCTCGGTGGCTCAGCCTGTAATCCCAGCATTTTGGGAGGCCAAGGTGATTGCCTGAGCCCGTGGGTTCGAGACCTGCCTGGACAACTTGACGAGACCTCGTCTCTACAATAAATAAAAAATTAGCTGGTCGTGGTAGCGTGCACCTGTAGTTCCGGCTACTTGGAAGGCTGAGGTGGAAGGATCTCCAGAGCCCAGCAGGTCGAGGCTATGGTGGCTGGGAGCATGCCACTGCACTCCAGTCTGGATGACAGTCTGGAGGACAGAGTGAGACTCCAACTCAAAAAAAAAAAAAAAAAAAATTCTCCCAGAAGGTAGTGAAGAAATTGACAAGATCCTAGATAGATTTTATTTGATAGTAGAGACAGGGGCTAATGAAATAGATGTGGTTTCCAACACCTTTGAGGTTGGCTTTTTCTGTGGTGCTGAAGTATTGCCCCTGAATTACTTCACGAGACAGAGTATAATTTTACCCAGTTATTGCCGAAGTTTATGATCACGGCAGATACTCCAGTGTGACTGCTTACACATTATGAAAGCAAGCCCCCCCTTTTTTTTACAAGACCCTATTTTTTAGTATTTGGAGCTAAGCATGATTTTTGACACCAGTGCCTTCCTATGCTTCATTAGATTTTTATTTTCTTTAAAAAATGAGGTTTTCATTTAGTAGTTTTTCCTTTCAGTTTCACAGGTGTCTCTGTCTGTTCCTTCACTGGATGGATGAAGAGAGATTTCTTATTGTTTTTACATGTACTTGTTAGCTGGGCATGGTGGTTCATACCTGTAATCCCAGCACTTTGGGAGGCCGAGGTGAGAGGATTGCCTGAGCCCATGGGTTCAAGACCAGCCTGGGCAACATGACAAGACCTCATCTCTACAATAAATCAGAAAACTTAGTTGGGTGTAGTGGCACATGCCTATAGTTTCAGCTACTTGGAAAGTTGAAGCAGAAGGATTGCTTGAGCCCAGCAGGTCGAGGCTGTGGTGGCCATGAGCATACCTCTGCACTCCAGCCTAGGCGACAGAGTGAGACTCTGACTCAAAAAAATCCCCCCAGAAAACAGTGCTTGTTGTGTTTGACTTGGGCTTTTTGCTACTCTGTCCAGAATTTGTCTCTAGTCTGTACATTTTTCCCAAAAAGAGAGGTTAAAATAAATTTTAAGGGACTGAAAATGCCAGTTGGTATGAAATAGTCTTTAAAGTATAAGAAGTAATCTTATTAATTCCAATTTAATAATTCTGTAGATGACTTTAATTACAGTAATCAAATGTGGGAGGGAAACATGAGATTGAATTTATAATGTAATCCTATACAAAGTTCATATAAGACATGACGCTGTTTGTTGAAAATGAAAAAGTTTCTACCTCACAATATTTTGGGGCCTTATTTGGTAGCAAAACTTATATTGAGATCTCTTTCAATTCTGGCTTTGTATGTTTCTTCATTGCAGATCTTATGTTCGTTATTTTGTGATTTCTGACCAAAAATCTGGTAATTCAGTGGCATTAAGATTATATTCTGTGTGGGTCAGGCACAGTGGCTCAAGTCTGTAATCCCAGCACTTTCGGAGGTCAAGGTGAGGGGATTGCCTGAACCCATGGGTTTGAGAACAGCCTAGGCAACTTGGAAAGATTTCATCTCTATAATAAATGGAAAAATTAGCCGGGCGTATAAGCGTGTGCCTGTAGTTCTGGCTACTTGGAAGACTGAGGTGGAAGGATCGCCTGAGCTGAGGGGGTCAACGCTGGGGTGGCCGTGAGCATGCCACTGCGCTCCAACCTTGGCGATGGATTGAGACTCTGACTCAAAAAAAGAAAAGGTTATTCTGTCTTTACTAAGCAGGTAGTGATACTATAGATCTACTCTAGCAATATCCTTCCTGTACTTTTTGCCATTATTGATGTCTTCTTGTGTGTTATCAGGATGTGAAAATATTAAACATCAGGTAAATCTTAAACACTGAGATTTTGAGTGCCATATGAATTTATAAAATAACTTCAGAAACAAGAGAGAGACAGTTCAATTGTCTTTAAGAGTTTTCTTACATTCTGGAGTATGGGGAATTTTTAATATTGTGGACAGTTATTATTGTCTTGTAAGTTTAGAGCTGAGAAACATGATAGAGGCTTTTCATTCTTTTTCGTCGGTGTTAAGTTATATTGCCAAACTGTGTATTTCCAATGTGACATTAGGCCATAGTAAATTATCATCCTGCTATCAAGAACATTTATGGCTGGGCTCAGTGGCTCAGCCTGTAATCCCAGCATTTTGGGAGGCTGAGGCGAGTGGATTGCCTGAGCCCGTGGATTCAAGACCAGCCCGGGCAACTTGGCGAGACCTCATCTCTACAATAAGTTAAAAGTTAGCTGTGCATAGTAGTGCATGCCTGTAGTTCTGGCTACTTGGAAGACTGAGGCGGAAGGATTGCCGGAACCCAGCAGTTCGACACTAGGGTGGCTGTGAACATGCCACTGCACTTCAGCCTGGGTGACGGGGTGAGACTCCAACTCAAAAAAAAAAAATTTATTAGATGTATACTCTGTAGGGTACTATGTAGAAAAGTCATAAGACATAGTCCCTGCTTCTAAGTAATGTGCAGTTGTTGAGGAGAAGCAGGGCATCTCTTTTAATGACTTTATTCAGTAAACATTTCTTGGGTGCCTGTTGTGTGCCAGCCCTTCTAAGCACTGGGGGCACAGTGGTGAACAGGACAGACATGGCCTTATACTCTTGAAATTTACATACTAGTACCTTCAACACTTCATGTGCTAAATAGTGAAATTGTTCAGGACCTTACAAGGTAAGGTATTACTTTGCTCTGGGGTGGTTAGGAAGGCTGGAGCTAGACAGGAATGAGAATGTTCATTTCCCAGTGTGTATTCTGTGGAGCCTGCTATCAAGGATAATGTGGTCAAATAGGTGAAAAACAAGACATGCTTGGGATTACAGAGAATGGATCCCAAGACCCAGAGAAATTGGGTAAGACCCACAGAGGGGAGAGGATTTGGAATTTGTTCTGTTCTTTAATGGGTAAAATTTTTTAAAGTGAGGTTAGAGTGGAGGGTGAGTGAACTGTGAAAATGTACACAGGCTTGAGTACTGGACATGCTGGGGGAGTACTAACCAAAATGTACCGTTCCCAGCCTCCCCTCCTGTCCTTATAGAAGCTACGTGTTATCCTTGGCCCCACTTCCTCAGCTCTTTCTTCCTTTTAGTGTTAACATGCGCAATAGATGAAAAACAAGACATGCTTGGGATTACAGAGAATGGATCCCAAGACCCGGAGAAATTGGGTAAGACTCACAGAGGGGAGAGGATATGGAATTTGTTCTGTTCTTTAATGGGTAAAATTTTTAGAAGTGAGGTCAGAGTGGAGAGTGAGTGAACTGTGTGAAAATGCACAGAGCTTGAGTGTTAACATGCTCAAATTTTTTCTTCCTTTTGGTGTTAACATGCTCAAGTTTTTTCTTTCATAAAAACAGTAACATCAGCAACAATGACAAATGCAAACTCTGTCTTTTGCTTCCACTTCTTCTTCTTCACTACCACATTTCACAGAAGAGTCAACTGAACTTATTAACTCCAAATCCTCCCAGCCTCAGTTTATTTCTCTTTAGTTGTTATCCCCATTGCTTCACTAACGCAGTTCTCATTCTCACTAAGCTCCCTGTAACATCATGCTGCTAAGTCTAATTAACACTTAGTTCTTTATTTCATTTCTCTTAGCAGCATATGATTTTATTGCCCACTACCTTTTTGAAACCTTAATTTTCTTGCCATCACCCTCTTCTGAGTCTTCTCTTTTATTTCATTCTAAGTAGGCATTCCTTCTTCATCTTTGCAATTTCTGTTTTCTTCTCCCTGGCTAGCAAACTTTGAGACTCTTTAAGTCTCAGTTCTAGGCCCCTTCTCTTTTTCTCCATTTTCTCTTCCAGGTTGATTTCATCTGTGTTCACAACTGCAGTTACTTTAGTTATGATTTGTTCTCTGGTGACTCCCAAATTTGACCTCAGCCCAGCTGCCTGTTTGATATCATTTCTTGCTTTTGCAGTCACCTCAAACTCAGCATGTCCAATTCTGGGTTGATGATCTCTATCCTTCTATTCCCAATTCAATAACCTGTCCTGGCAAATGTAACTCCCATCCATCCAATTGTATAAGCCACAAAACATGAAGTTATCTTTGCTCACCTTTCCCTCACCCTTCATGACTACTTAATCACCATGTTATGTTGGTTTGGCCTCCTAAATATTTCTTTTTTTTTTTTTGAGTTGGAGTCTCACTCTGTCGCCCAGGCTGGAGAGCAGTGGCACGCTCACGGCTACCGCAGTGTTGACCTGCTGGGCTCCAATGATTCTTCCACCTCAGCCTTCCAAGTAGCCGGAACTACAGACGCATGCTACCACGCCCAGCTAATTTTTGATTTATTGGAGAGACGAGTTCTCGCCAAGTTGCCTGGACTGGTCTCAAACTTGCGGGCTTAGGCAATCTACTCGCCTTGGCCTCCCAAAGTGCTAGGATTACAGGCTGAGCCACTGAGCCCAGCCCTAAATATTTCTTGAATAAAATTTCTTGGTCTCAATACTACTTTTTTTTGTTTTGAGTCGAGGTCTCACTCTGTTTCTCAGGCTTGAGTGCAGTGGCAGCGTCATGGCTCACTGTAGTCTTGACTTCCTAGACTTAAGCAGTCCTTCTGCCTCAGCCTCCTGAGTAGATAGCTAGTTTTTTATTTTTATGTTTTAGTTTCATAGAGACAAGGTCTCACTTAGGCTGGTCTCGAACTTCCGCACTCAAGCAATTCTCCTGTCTCAGCCTTCCAAAGTGCTAGAATTACAGACATGAGCCACCTCGCCTGGCCAAATACCAACTTTTTTTTTTAAAAACATGGATTACTCAGATAGCCCTCTAACTGGGAGGCCATTTATTCTAGTCCCCCTATCCCTACCCTGAAGCTAGAGGGATTTTATTGGAATGTGAATCTGATCATGTAGCCCTCCTGAAACACTTCAGTACCTCCCCATTATTTATAAGTTAAAAAAACAAATTTCTTAATATATCCTGGAAGCGCTGGCATTGTATGGGCCCTGCTTTTCTCTCCAGCCTAATCCTTCCTTCCTTCCCCCTTTGTTCTCTAAGCTATAGCCACATTCCTTGAGTGTGTTTGTATACCCTCCAACTCCAGAATAGAAATTCAGTTTGAAGTTACATATCAATTTGTATAATTGTTGATTAATGTCTTTCTTCTGCTCTAGACTGTAGGTGGTCATGAGAAAAGGACTGGTCTCTTTTTCTTCTTTTTTCAACGTATTTGTTAGGACCAAACATTGTACCCGGTCCATTGTAGGAATTCAGTACATCCTGGCATGAGTTTTGAGTAGTATGGTGACATAGAGCCACACATTAGGAAGGGTAAATTGGCTGTGGGAGTCAGGACTACATATGAAGGAAGTGGGGGCTTGAAGCAGGAGAAGCTTTTAGGTATTAGTTTAGGAAAGGTAATATGGACCTGTACTAGAACAATGACAGAGAGACTGTAACAGCTTTGAGAGTATAGAGGGAAAATAATGGGAACAGATTGATAGGATGTGCAAGTGGGTTGAGGTGACAAAAGTTTTGTGAGTTTCATATCTCAGTCTCTTAAATTCAGCTTTTGCTTTTTCCTTGGGAATGGTGGAATTTTTCAACAAATTTCATTGAGCTGTTATTCAGCAGACACTCTGCTAGGCTTTGGGATTGCAGAAATAAAATATTTTACAGTTTAAGTCTCTTAATTACATTTTTAGTATAACTTTTAAAACTTAAAAAGTATAGAAACTTAAGTCCCACTAAGAATTATAATAATGAACAAGTCAGGGAAGATTTGGGAATAGAGTTCACGATGATATGGTATCATTCTTGTTATAATACATGAGTTAGCCTTTTTTCTTTATCACTAACCTTTGATTGAGGCCAGCAGTCCCAGAATTGACCTGGAGGGTCTACAACAGTTAAGTTTAATTTCCTAGAGATTTTCACACAGATCCTAAATGATAGATGGTAGGTAAATAGTTGGGATCTCATTTTGTTTCTGGAGTGCAGTGGCATGACCACAGCTCACCACAGCTTTGACCTCTTGGGCTCAAGTGATCCTTCTGCCTCAGTCTCCTGAGTAGCTGGGAATACAGGGATGCACCACCATGGCCAGCTAATTTTTTGTTTCTTTTTCTTTTGATGCCTAGGCTGGTCTTGAACTCCCGGGCTCAAGCAATCCTCCTTCCTCAGCCTTCCAAAATGCATTATTACAGGCATGAGCCAACTGCTTCCCAGAGAACTCAGATGCTTTTTTTTGTCTTCTTAAAATAACTCTAATGGTCAACATTGTTAGATAAGAATGTCTTAAGTTGTCATTCAGGTATGTCAATGACCAGGTTCTAGAAATGAAAAAAATTGCAGTTGATAATGATTTTTTCTTTATGGATCATGCTTTTCATGAAATGACTAAGAACTCTTTACATAATTCTGGGTCATAAAGCTTTTCTCTTATGTTTTCTTCTAAAAAAGTTTTGTAGTTTTATATTAGATATGGGATCCATTCTAAGCTTATATATATATATGGTGTGAGTCTTAGGTCAAGGTTTTGTGTGTGTGTGTGTGTGTGTGTGTGTATTGATGTCCAATTGTTCTAGCACCATTTGTTGAAAGTCTGGCTTTTCTTACTTGCATTGCTTTTGTACCTCTTGTCTCAAATCAATTGGCGTATTTGTATGGGACTATTTCTGGGATCTCTCTGTTGTCTAGGTTTCTGTCCCTCTGAAAATATCACACTGTCTTGATCTCTGTAGCTTTATAGCTTAAAATCGGGTAGTGTGATTTCTCCAACTTTATTCTTTTTTTGTTCATTAATTTAGTTATTTTAGTTCCTTTGCGTTTCCATATACATTTTAAGATAAGCTAGTCTATATGTACAAAAGGTCTTGCAGCTTTGGTAAGAATTGTGTTGGATTTATAGATCAATTTGGGAAGAATTGATATCTCTACTATGTCATTGTCTATTAATACTAACATCTTATCACTTTAGGTAGAACATAGGAACCTTACCACTATTTAGGCCCCTTTATCCTCTCTGCTTTATAGTTAGTTGCCTTAACTATCTC
This sequence comes from Tarsius wallacei, assembly GCA_963574415.1. NCBI lineage: Eukaryota > Metazoa > Chordata > Mammalia > Primates > Tarsiidae > Tarsius > Tarsius wallacei. The sequence continues at coordinate 34,105 of CAUYQG010188022.1, forward strand.
CTATACATACATTGAGAATGACATCAGACAATATTGTACTTTTACTTTTAACGATCTAACTTTTAAAAACACAAGAGGCAAATGATAGTCCACTACTAGTATATTTACTTTTAAAGTTACTCATCAACATTACTCTTTTAAAAGTTCTACTTAATTTTTTTAACATTTGTCTTTTATTGTTTTTTTCATTTGTGCTTATTTTTCTTTTATTTCTTTATACACATAGTTTAAAAATATTCTGTATTTGTCTTTTTTAAGATCTGAAAATAGTTTACACCACATTTTGCTGTTTTTTTGTCTGACTACCTGGAACAAAAGTTGCTTGCTGTCTCTCAGGAGGGACTGTGGATATGACGCTTATCCTTAAAAAGAAGAAGCATAGGCATCTTTAGTACTGTTCTCACATTTGCCAAGGAAGTAGAGAGGAACATTCAAGAAGGGAGGGAATGTTCAACTGTGTCAAGTGCTACAGCAAGGTCAAGTAAGAGCAAGACTGAACATTGACAGTGGGATTTCACAATTAGAAGATCTTTGCCAGAGCAGTCTCCATGGAATTGGGAGGATGGTCCTTAGTTCAGGCAATTCTCAGAAAGAATGATTTGTTCTTTATCAGTATATGGTTGTTTATTTTATGTTCTCTTAATACTCTCTAGATTCTAATCTTGCCTTAGATAGATTAGCTTCATGTAAACTAGATTCAGCTATAGAGTATAGGAGCTACCCATTGTATACCTATCCTTAAATCTTTTGTTTATATCTTAAGTGAGGTCATTAGAAGAAACAACTGAAGAGGCAAGAGCTAAGCTGGGCTGTTAAAGTAAAATTAATAAGATGGTATAAGGTATTGTCAGTTTTAACATTAAACTTCTGTTATGGGGAGTTTCTAAAAATTTTTATGAAAATATCAAACATGTAAAAGCAGAGAGAATAGTACATCGACTCCTATTTATTCACCACCTAAATTTAATAATTTCTGCACATTTGTCATATGCATTTCTTTTTAATTTATCTTTTCCTTGCTGAAATATTTTAAAGAAATCCCTGACATCATTTATAAATCTTACTATGCACTATGAACATTTTTGCACATAGTCATAATTGCTATTTTCTACTGTACATAGAGTAGTGAGGCTTTTTGGTTTGTTTGGTTCAGCTCTTTGATCATGCTGAGATTGTTCGTCCTTTGTTGTCTTTACATTTGTTGTACCCTCTGCCTAGAAGACTCTCCTCTGAGATCTTCAAATGGAAGCCTTAGCTCCAGTATTACTTCCTCAATAGAGGCTTCTCCTAATCACTGGAACTAAAGTAGTGCCCTCTTTCCCCAACCTGTTGGTCACTCTGTTTCATTGCCTGTCTACTTGTTTACTGACCATCTACTCCCCCTAGATTGTAAGTGTCATGAGAGTAGGGATCTTGTCGGATATGTTTATTGCTCTGTGCTCATAGCCTGAAGAGGGCCTAGCATATAGTGATGAAGCATATATTTAGAAACAAGTCAGCTGTTAGATTAATAATAAAATATTCCAAAATTTGCTGAATATTTAAAAACCATTATCTCTTCCTACAATTGATTCCTATTCCAAACTTTTCTTTTCTCAAGAGCTTTAACCAACAGCTGTGTTTGCAAAAAGCGCTGGGCTGTTGTCCCTTTCAGGACATTTAATCTTTTAAATCCTCAAAATATTTTGTAAAATATAAGTGAGCAAAGTCACTTCTGACCTGTTAAGAGGCAGTGTTTTTACTGACATAACTCTCATTTGAGGTCACTTTATTTGAGCTTGCAGCTAATAAATCTGTTTGGCTCATATGAAACAGGATGGAATGATCTTGTAGCCCACATATCCTTTAATTGATTATTTGAACTTCTTTTATTTAGTGCGTCATTTGTATTCTATGTTAGGGAGAGTGTTAAAAATGTTATATTGTCAGTTGTTGGAAATATTCTTTAGCATAAGAAAAAGGTAATTCACTAAAATAGATGAGTCTATAACTAAAGGCTTGGATTCTTTTGAAAAACATGTAATTTCAGACCTATAGAAAGATGCAAAAATGAATCAAATAATCACTTTATACTCTTCACAAGGTTCCCCAGTGTTAACATTTTACTGCATTTGCTTTAATATCCTTCCCCACTTGCCACCCCCCTTTTTTTGAGCTGTTTAAGTGTAAGTTGCAGACACTCAGAAAGCCTCCTCTTTTTAACCATTGTACAGTTATCAAAGTCAGGGAATTAACATTGATATAATACCATTGACTAATCTATAGATATTCAAATTTTTCACTCATGCTCTTTTTATGAAAAGAAAATTCTGGATCATGAGTGACATGTGTCTTTAGTCTCCTTTAATCTGGAACAGATTGTCTTTTCATGACCTTAACATTTTTGAAGATTATAGGCCAGATATGCAGCAGGGCTAGTTTTGTAGCAGGTCCCTCAATTTAGGTTTGACTGATTGTCTTAGTCCATTTTTTGTTGCTATAACAGAACAACACTGACTAATTTATAAAGAAAAGCAATTTCCTTCTCACAGTTCTGGAGGCTGGAAAGTCCAATATTAAGGGGCTGACATCTGGCAAGAGCATTCATGCTGCATCATCCCTGGCAGCAGGCATAAGGGAAAGCGAACACGAGAGAGCAAGAGCAGAGAGGACCAACTTGCTTTTTATTAGGAACCCATTCCTGTAATAACAGCATTAATTCATTCATGAGGGTCGAGCCTTCATGGCCAAAGCACTTCTTGTGATCCCACCTCTTAATACCATCATAATGGCAATTAAATTTCAACATGAATTTTGGAGGGACATTCAAACCCTGATGTTTGAAGGTTTGCTGGTGTTTACTGATTTTTTGAAAGTGACATGTTTTTCTTAGTGCATCATATCAGACAGAAGGCATATGATATTGATTTGTCCCATTACAGATGCTTACTTTGATCATTTAATTAAGGTGGTTCTTCCAGATCTCTCTACTGTTAAGATATGATTTTCCTTCTTTGTATGAGGGACCCAGAAAAACTCAGAATTTTTTTTGGAAGGCAGGCCCCTTGTAAGACACTCGAAATTTATTCCTCTGGATCAAATGGTCAACCAAAGTTTTTATTTGGAAGTTTTGAGATGGTTGCATCACGATTTGCTGAAGAAACATTTCAAGTTGCAGCAAACAGGTGACTGTTCTTCCACCATGACAATGTACCTGCCCACACTGCAGTAAGTGTTCAGCAGTTTTTGACCAAAAACAGTATGACCCTCATACCCCACCTTCCCTACTCATCCAGTCTTGCTCCAAGTGAATTTTTTTGTATCCCTAAATGAAGAAAGTACTCAAAGGGAAAAGTTTTGCCAGTGTGGAAGAAGTGAAACAAAAAATGACAGAAGCGTTAAAAGGCATCAAAATTGTTGAATTCAAAAACTGTTAGCTGGGTGTGGTGGCTCATGCTTGTAATTCCACACTTTGGGAGGTGGAGGCGAGAGGATTGCCTGAATTCAGGGGTTCAAGACCAACCTGGGCAACTTGATGAGACCTTGTCTCTACAATAAATCAAAAAATTAGCTGAGGGTGGTAATGCACACCTGTAGCTCCAGCTACTTGGAAGGCTGAGACGGAAGGATTGCCTGAGCCCAGCAGGTTGAGGCTGTGGTGGCCGTGAGCCGTGTGCCACTGCGCTCCTGCCTGAGTGAAAGAGTGAGACTCTGACTCTGTAACAAAAAACAAAAAAAACAAAAAAACAAAAACTGTTTTGAGCAGTGGAAAAAGCATTTTGATAGGTTATTGCATCAAACAGAGAGTTCTTTGAAGGTAACTGAAGTTTAAACATGTAAGAATACATACTTTCATAAATAAAATTTTTTTGGGTCCCCCCTTGTATATTCTAAATATCTTTGAGACTATTTAATATTCTGTTACTCTTCAAGCTTTCACTCACTTGTTTTTGCATCCATTGGTGAAATTAGTTAATTAGTATAATGATGAATGCCACTGGTCATTTTCTAATTCCGTCTTTTTTTCTAGATTTATTAGTTGGAATACTGCTGTAAGGAAGAGCTTCCATTTCACTTATTTATTAATTTTTGCATTTTTACCAGTAGGAACTTAGATGTTCATATTTTATTTAGTGGATTATAATCTACTAACATTAAAAATTTTTGATACTTAAATTGTCATATATTTGGCCAGTAGGAACCTTATCATCTGGCTCCTGTGAATGTTTGACATGTCCTCATCATTTTTTGAGCATTTTCTTACTTTCTGGAACAACAAGATATTCTAGGCCAGGGCTTGGCAAACTTTTTCTGTAAGTGGCCAGATAGTAAATATTTTCAGCTTTGTGGACCATACAGTCTCTGCTGCAGCTATTTAACTCTGCCTTTGTAGCACAGAAACAGCCATAGATGATTTTGTAAACTAATGAGCATGACTGTGGTCCAGAAAAAATTTATTTACAAAAACAGGTGGCTGACTAGATTTGGCCTGTGGGTCATAGTTTGCCAACTCCTCTTCTAGTCTCCTACTTTCCTACCCTAGTCTCAGAATTGGCCATTTTTCTAGAGCCATGGTCCCTTTTAGTGGTGAATGGTATTAAGAATCTGAGATCTAGATATGCTCGATACACTCATTGCTACTCAAATGTTTTTGATTCTAGGCCCTTTCAGCAGACAGAGCTAGAGAATGTAGAAATATACTTTTACATACTTACATACGTGTATGCGTATATAGATGCATCTTTTTTTGTCTTTCTATATTATAAACAATTGAGTTATGCCAATATCTCTAATTCCATTTTAATTCTAGCCTTTCCACTTGTCTTTCCTTTTTCTTTTTGATTTTTTTTTGAGTCAGAGTGTTACTGTGTTGCCCAGACTGGAGTGCAGTGGCCTGATCACGGTTCACTGCAGCAGCCTCAACCTCCTAGGCTCAGATGTTCTTCCACTTTTCTATATTTGTAATTTATTTCTCCAACATTGATATGCCTGATTTCTGTTATCCACAAGTTTGTACTTATTTGTTCAATTCTAGAACATATAGAAAGTAGTTTTAGAATTGTTAACTCATACCTCTCTGCAAAAAATCCTAATAACTAGAGTTTAATCTTTAAATACACTTCTTTTTTGTCTTTAACCTTAGAGTTCGGTTAAATATTGTACTCAAAAGTTACTTAAGTTAGTGTGTTGTCCCTGTTCCCCCCACCCACTACCCTCTAGTATGTTGTTATTTATTTATTTGTTTTAAATGAACAGATACAAATATATATATACTTATGGTGCACAGTGTGATGTTTTGATATATGTATACATTGTGTAATGACTAAGTCAAGCTAATTAACATATTTATTACCTTACATACTTATTTTTTGTGGTGAGAACACTTAGAATATACTTTCTCAGGAATTTTCAAGTATAGCTGAACCACAGGGTATTGGTTCCAGGACCCCCACAAATACCAAAGTCTGTGGATGCTCACGTTCTTTATATAAAATGGCAAAATATTTACATCTAGCCTATGCACATCCTTCTATATAGTTTTTTTTTTTGAGCTGGGTTCTTACTCTGTTGTCCAGACTGGAGTGCAGTGGCACCCTCATAGTTCACTGCAGCCATGACCTCCTGGATTCAGACAATCCTACCACCTCAGCTCTGGAGTAATTAGGACTACAGGTGTGTGCCATCACAGTTGGCTAATTTTTTGATTTTTTTTTTTTTTTTTTGTAAAGGCAAGGTCTCGCTATGTTGCCTAGAACATATGCTGTTCTATGAACATATGTTGCCTAGAACATGTCTTGAACTCTTGGGCTCAAGGGATCCTCCTGCCTTGGCTATCCAGAATGCTGGGATTATAGGCATGAGCCACTGTACTCAGCTTTAAAGTACATTTTTATTTCTCTGTTGAGATTTTTAATCTTTTTGGTCATTTTGAGTGTTTTTTTCTTTTTTTTTAGAAAGCAGAATTTTTGAGAGGGCAGAAAAGCTCCCACAGTGGAGGGTACCTGAAGGGGTTGCCCACTGAGCGTCTTTTTCTTTACCTTAGTGAGCATGACTTATAGTTTTTGTCTGATAATTCTAACATGAGTCATTTGAGGTTAGGACGTGCTAATTGTTTTTTCCCTGTAGAATGGGTTACATTTTCTGGGTTCTTTGTATGTTAAATAATTATGGGTTGTGTCTTGATATTATTTTTATTAGCTTGTGTAGACTCTGAATTCTGTTAAATTTCTCTGAAGAATCTTGATGTTTTTTATTTCACTGGCAATTAGCTTCAGACCCTGCTAGGCTCAGACTATAAGTCTTGCCTCCTGTAGGAAATGGCTCATATCTCAGTTCAAAATTTTCAGCCTTTATAATGCTGCATTGAGTCTGTCTTACACATCTACACAGTTAAGGGGTCAGCCTGAGACTTGAACCATGTTCATAAGAATTAGGGAATTTTCTTCTTCAACTCTCTCTTTTAGACTGCCACTTGCAGCCATCTGTGGTTGCTCAGGCTTTTCCCTTTTCTTTTTGCCAGGCAGCCTGTGCAATTCTATTGAAATTTTAGTTGCCTGCACTATACCACCCCTGTGATGGTGACCTGCCCTTGGGGCAAAACTTCTACTCCTCTCCGCCCCCACAAAACCCTCATAAAATCATATGAAACTCACCCCAGTACCAGTTTCTTCTCTAGATTTCTACGTCGCCCAACAATCTGCCTCTATTGTTTACTCTTAAGAATCTACAGGTAGTTGTTTCTGATGTTTTTTTCAGAGTTTATAGTTGTTAATTTATTTTTAAGTCATTTTTAAAGCTTTGATGCTAATCATGGGCTTTTCCAGCTTACCGTTTTTATCAAGGATTCACCCGGTATGATATTGGAAAACTTGTATTGAGAGGTAAGACTGGAAAGGTAGATTAGGTTACAAAATTGCAGTCAGGAACTCTGAAGGGTTTTGAAAAGGCACTTCATAAAATGTCTTTTATGTTGTTGGTGAAATGGGGATTGAAGAAAACAGATTAGTGGTTGAGAGACCTGCTAAGAAACTACTGCCATCTTTAATGGTACATACACTATAACAACCTGAGTTAAGATAGTGCTAATCTAGGTGGAAAGGAAGGAATCTATTTAGGACACATTTTGAAGGTAGAATACACAGAACTCAGTAATAGAGTATTAATGGAGAAAAAGACATTAGATGACTCAGTTGCTGTCTAGGGATGGTAATGATGTCATTAATCTGGATGTAGTATGCGGGTGGAAAATTTAGTTTGAAGAGAATAATAAGCTGAATTAGAAACTTGTTGCATTTGAAGTGCTTGCCAAGATTCTCAGCAAGATGTTGGAAAGTTAAAGAATTTAGGAGGGCAGGACTAGAGATGTAGATGTAAAACTCTTTAAAAGAAAAGTGAGATGAGGCTTAAGAATATAATCTTGTAAATGGTAGAAACTTTAAAGAGATAAGTGAAACAAAAGTTAGCAAGGAAATATGAGAATTGCAGAGAGAGATAGAAGAACCAGGAGAATGTGGTATGCCGGAGGTCAAGAGTAAAGAATTTGTAGTCCAAAGGACTAGTTAGTGGCATCCTGCACAAAAAAACAAACTGAGAGTATGCCATTATGTAAGTAATAAGGATTTCCACCCTAGGAATACTGAAGCCTTTATTTCATTGTAAAGGTGAGAACAAAAGTCATATTCCAAAAAGAATAAAAGAATATGTAATTGGGAAATAGAGGTTTGTGAGTCTAGACCACATTTTAAAACGTTGTCAATGAGAACGAGAGAAAAGGAATGTCTGGTAGCTTGAAGTGGGCAGAAGGGGGGCAGAGTCTGGCCTTTAGTTTGGTTGTATGCTGTTGGCAGTGCACTTATGGAGAGAATATGGGTATGGTAAAGTTCTAGAGTAGAACTAGGGCAAAGAATACACATTGAGGAATTAGGTTGTAAACATGTGAAGACATTTTTTTTGCCTCTAAAACGAAGAAAAGAGAGAATAGATACAGATGTGGAAAAGTTTTGCCAGGGAGAAGAATGAGTCTGTGTAGGAGAGATTTGTTAATTTAAGGCATTGACTGAGAGAGAGTTAAGAGTAAAGTTGGCAATTTAACTCTCAGTTGAAATAGAAAATAATTGGAAACCAATCTTTTTTCAGACAATAACTAGAAAAGCCAACTAAGCAAAGCCTTCTCCCTCAAAAAAAATCTGCTTGAAAGTAGTTGAGAGGTAATAAGAGGGTGAATATTTGGGAAAAAATAAAGGTTTAGAGAGGCAATGCTAGTATTTGAGACTTTTTCTTCAACAGATAGTTACTGGTTTTTAGAGGGGTTACCTGAAAAACTGAGCAGTGCATTGATTGCTTATTAGGGCTAGAAGAATAGAGTTTGGAATTCTGGCCCTGCAAAATTGGGGTGTGAGTGCTTTTGGTAAATCACTGTTATTGGTTTTGGTACCCTGAAGGGGTACAACCTAGAAGTAGGGGTGAATTGGATGTAGACAGACCCTCACAGGGACTGTAGCTCCACTTTGAATATTTTTAAACCCTGAAAAGAGATTGAGGTAGTATTTGTTTTATATAGACTTTGGATATTGGCTTTTTTGGGGGCAGACTTAAATATAGATATGCTTACCTTGTTCAAAGAGATAAAAGGCAAGATTCAGCATTTTTAGTAGAGAATTTGAAACTTAACAACAACAACAAAAGAAATAAATTCTAGACTTGAAAACATAATAACTGAAATTGAGAGTTTAATGAAGAGGTTTAACAGAAGATTAGCTAGAGCTAAAGGGAGAATTCGTGAAGTGAAAAAATTCAGAGGAAAAAAAAGATGGAAAATACTGAAGAAATTTAGAGACATGGAGACATTGAGATCTAAAGTGTGTGATTGAAATCCCAGGTAAAGGACTGAGAGAGAATGGGCAGAAGTGATCTTTGAAAAGACAATGACTGGAAACTTTCTAAAACTGATGAAAATTATTTTTTTATTTTTTATTTTTTTTTTGAGTTGGAGTCTCACTCTGTCGCCCAGACTGGAGTGCAGTGGCCACTCCCAGCCACTGCAGCCTCGGCCTGCTGGGCTCCGGCGATCCTTCCGCCTCAGCCTTCCAAGTAGCTGGAACTACAGACGTGCGTTACCACACCCGGCTAATTTTTTTTTGATTTATTGTAGAGATGAGGTCTCACCAAGTTGCCCAGGCGGGTCTCGAACCCGCAGGCTCAGGCAATCCACTCACCTCAGCCTCCCAAGGTGTGGGATTACAGGCTGAGCCACCGAGCCCGGCTGATGAAAATTATTAAGCAACAGATTCAGGAACCCTTAATGACACCAAGCAGAATAAAAAGAAATGCATACTTTGGTATGGTGTAGTAAATATGCAGAAAACCAAAGACAAAGAAAAATTTCAAAAGCTGCCATGGGCGGGGAGAAAGAACAGCATACTTAAAAATAATCAGCAATTAGGTTAATAGTTGACTTCTCAATGAAACAATAGAGACCATAAGACAATGGAATGATATCATAAAGTACTGAGCGACAATAATTGACAATCTATAATTCTAATACCTGAGAGACTATCTTATGTGAATAAATATAAAATACAAAAGTTTCAAACTTGACATTCAATTGTACATACCTTATAACAGCTCAAAAGACATGGCTAATGGCTGCCATATTGGGTAACACAGATATAGAAGATTTTCCTTATTGTAGAAAGGACAGCATTATTCTAAATATTAAGAAAATTCAAGAGGATATTTTGAACAACATTCTGCTCCCACCATGAAATCAACACTTTCCTATAGAAATACAAATTAACAAAGCTGATCCAAGAAGGAACTTAAAAAGTCTGAACTATCTTATATGTTTAAAACAGCTTTAACTTTTTATTGTTGTGATGGCTTTTCTGGCTTTGGTATCAGGGGACTGCTGTCCTCACAGAATGAGTTCTCTCCATTTTCTGGAAGAGTTTTAAGGGACTGGTATTATTATTATTATTATTTTCAGTGTTTGGTAGAATTCACCAGTGAAGCCATTTGAGCCTGGGCTTTTGTTTATTGGAACATTTAAAATTAGTAATTCAGTCTTTTTACTTGTTATATGTTTATTTACATTTTCCATTTCTTCTTGATTCAGTTTTAGTCATTTGTGTCTTTCTAGGAATTTGTTCGTTCATTTCATCATAGTTGGCATAATGTTGTTCCTTGTATTTCCTGATAATATATTAAATTTCCATAAGGTCTGTAGAAATGTCCCCCCCCCTTTTTTTTAAGTAAAATATTAAAAAAACAAAATTAAGACAGTAACTTACTGTGTTTCCCAGGCTGATCACCAACTCCTTGGCTCAAGTGATCCTTCTGTCTTAGTCTTTTAAACTGCTGGATTACAGGCATGAGCCACTGTGCTTGGCTGAGATGTCCCACCCTCTTTCATTCCTGTTCTGTGGGCACCCTATGGAGGTAGAATGAACCCCCTCCTGGTTAATAAGTGAGATGTCTATGCTGAAAGCACTCCACACACATTATTCACCCAAGAGACTTCTGAGGATGGTAGGGTTAGTACAAGCCAGTCTTGTTTGGCTTGAGTGAAACAGAGGGAGTGGGTTATGACTTTATGATGGCTAAGTGACTAGAGAGAAGTTCCCATGTATAGGCTGGGAATTTGCAAAATTTGAATTTCCTACTGGGGCCAAAGGTGTGAGCACATGTGGGCTTTCTTAACAGTTTGTCCAAATGTGGATTCAGAGGGAAAAGGTGAGGTGAGGCTTAAATAAGCCAATGCTCAAACATCAAAAAACAGCAACAAAAAAATGGAGTGAGACTCCTTATTACAATTCCTGATTTTGGGATTAAAACTTTTTTTTTCATCTTTTTTTTTTTCAGATTGGGTAATCTTAATTGAGTTAGCGTCAAGTTAATTATTTCTTATGCTAGCTCAATTCTGCTGTTGAGCTTCTCTAATGAAATTTTCATTTCAGTTATTATATCTTTCAACTTGGAATTTTCATTTGGTTCTTTTTTGATAATTTCTCTTTATTGATATTCTCTATTTGATGAATCATTGTCATCATACTTAAACTCTTTAAAAATAGTTTCTTTTAGTTCTTTGAACATATTTATGATAGCTGCTTTGAAGTCTTTGTCAACTAAGTTAAAAATCTAGGCTCTCCCAGAGACAGTTTTTACTTAAACTGCTCCTCCTCACCCCCACCTGTGTGTCATACTTTTCTATTTCTTTTCATATCTTATGAAAACTGGACATTTTGATAATATATTCTTTATTCTGATTCCCTTCTCTCCAGAATTGGAGGTGGTGGTTCTTTTTATTTTTTTATTTTTTAGAAACAGGGTCTCACTCTGTCACCCAGCTGAAGTGCAGTGGCATGATCACAGCTTACTGCAGCCTTGAACTCCTGGGCTCAAGAGATCCTTTGGCCTCAGCCTCCCAAGTAGATGAGACTACAGGCATGCACCACCATACCTGGCTAATTAAAAAAATTTTTTTTTGTAGAGATGAGGTCTCGCTATGTTGCTCAGGCCGGTCTTGAATTCCTGGCCTTAAGCAATCCTCTTGCCTCAGCCTCCCAGAGTTCTGGAATTACATGTATGAGCTACCACATCCAGCTTGGTTGTTCTTTTTTGTTTGTTTAGGAAGATGTGTCCAGACTAATTAATTCCATGGAGTTTATTTCTCTTGCAATGTGTGGCTGCTGAGTTCTTCCTTTCTTTTTTATTTTTTACTTTTCAACCTGTCAAGTAGTTGTTTTTGACAATACCTGTGGGCATGGGATTCTCCTTGTTCTTCTCCAAATAAATTTAGCTCACTCTGGCACTGGAGCTGTCAGTCTTCACAGTTTGTCTTGTCCTTGTATGACTTCTGCACCAAGGCATTGGTAGTGAGTGTGGGACAATAGGAGCCAAAAGCTGAGTGATCCATCACAGAAACAAAGAACTGAGTATCACATGTTCTCACTTATAAGTGGACCTTGAACAATTATTGTAATACTATAAGAAAAGGATTGTCAGTAGTGGGATTCTGCTGGGGATGGGGGAGGAGGCACACCTCATCAACAAGGGTAACTGCATAATGAGCATGTGTATACTTAACCCTGAATTGTACCCCACATCTTTAAAATAAAAAATTATAATCTTATGAAAAAAAAATCACCACATTGTTCCACTGTTCTTTTACCAAGATCCAGTAGATTTTCTTGAACCAGAGCCTCTCAATTTTTCATAATGTTTTTGGTCAATATTAAGCTCTTTAAATGGTTTTGATAATTTTGTCCAGTTTTATTGTTGGTTTTGTTTAGGGGAATAATATTTGCCAGACTCCTTAATCAGCTGTTCTGGATGTCCTTTCCAGTCTCCTACCTTTCCCTCTCTCCCTCCCTTGCTCTTTTTCTCAATGTGCTTCTGCCTCTTTGTCTCTCATTTTTGAACATTTAATTTTTATTCAAATTTAATTTTTATTTCAGGATATATTATGGAGGGATCTCTTTGCTATTAAAAAAAAAATGGTGTTTAGTGTTGATACGGATTTTTCAGGTCAGCCTGGGCTTCGAGAGTATCATCTTCAAAGGGTCGGCCAGCAGAGCCCCACAGACCATCAGCTTGAGGGGCTGGTAAGCCTAGTCGCAGAAGTGTTGGCTGTAATGGGCTGGCAAGCCAAACCCTGAGAGTGTTGCTATTCAGTAGGAGTGTCTCATCTTCGGAGTCTCGCCTTGTTCCACAGCTTTCCCAGTTCTCAGTCAGCTGGAAAGCCAGCCCCCAGGGTGCACAGCTTCAGCTCTGATGATCTTCTGCAGCTCTTCAGGTCAGGGTTCTTGTCTCATGCCCAGAAGTAATGAGGGACATGGAGGGCTAGAAAGTAAGAAAGCAGGATTTATTGAGAGGACAGAAAAGCTCCCACAGCAGGAGGGAACCCAGCTGGGTTGCCAATTTGGAATTGAAACCTGGTGCTTATTTAGCCCTAAGACTGAGCTAATTGGCTAGCACTAGCTGTGAGCTGATTGGTTGTCAATAGCTGTTCTGATTGGTCAGTACTAAGAACCAATTGACCGGAGGTAGTGGCCTAATGGTGAGCTGATTGGTCATTTTTCTGTCCCGGCAGTGAGTACTTAAGCTCTAGCTTGAGAGGCTCACAGGCAGCTCCAATAGGAGTGTATCAACCTGAGAGGCCTGCTGGGAGTTTGCTACATTGTTACTGCAGGACCCTCTCTGTCTGCCTAGCCTTTCTCTAGCTATCTCCTCTCTCAGTGTCTTATCAATACTTATAGACTAATCCTCGTGTTTCTCACTGATTTGTAATGTAAATTGTTGATTTTTCTAATTTTGATGAGGTTTATTTTAATCCTGTTCTCTTCTTTATTCCATCAATTATGTCCTCTCTCACTTGTTTTTCTCATCTTTTGCGTTTCATTATCTTCTTTAAGCTTCTGAATAGGTTCAACCTTTTCTCTCTTTAAACCTGTCTTTTGACATTTTCCTCTTGAGTTTCCTTCACTACCCAGGTCTATAACTTTGATCTGCTTTTGATACTAAGGGCTGAGGCTAGGCTAGGACAAATGAAATGTGTAAGGCACAAAAATTCTAGAAGGCTCTCTTGGTTCTTGCAAGTGCAGGGTTGGCACTTGCAGTATTTTGCTTTTTAAAATTTTGCACCATAGATGTGTAGCTTGCCCCATTGTAGTTCTGGCCTTACTATTCTTACTTCTCACCAGTGTGTATTTGTGTCCCCAGTAGGCTTCGTTTATTTCAATTTTTGTGCACCTGCTATGTATTATGCATTGTACTATATTTGGGGAGTATAAAGGGTCTCAAAACACCATTTCTTTCTTCAAATTTGTTCTTTCTTAAGTCTAATGCCTTTTTCCCATTCCTCATCATGCCTGCCTGTTTGTACCATGTGACATTGTTGATCATTACTGCCTGTTCACCCTAACCCCACAAACTCTGCAGGATATATAGCTCTTTCCATGGAAGGACTCCCTCTCTGGGGACCACTGGGCAGTTGGGGCAATATATCACTGGCCCTCATTCTGGAAGTTGGTAAGGATTGAAAATTGACTTGTGTTTTCAATATGTCAGGGTGAGAGTGCCCAGGACTTCTCAGGGTTAATGGGCCTTCACAAATATGTCATGGGGAAGGGAGGCTTGCTTGTTTATTTGTTGTCCTAGGCCCTCTTCTGTATCAGTGTACCCTTTCTTGGTAATCTTATCCATTCTTGAATGCTTTGAGTTACCATCTTTATGCAAATGCCTGTCTAATAATGTCTTTCTCTTTTATGTTACAGTTTTTGAGTATTTGGTGGACTGCTTCATGTGGAGATATTTAATAATCTAAGTAGAATTCATCATCTTATCTAACATAGTGACTTTACCATCTCCCAGTCTTTTAGCTGGAAATCTCACCCAATTATCACCTCCTTGCTCACCTCTACATCTGCCTGGTTGTCAGCTGGTGCCAGTTTGTCCTGTGTAGTACCATGTTAAGGGCCTCTTTTTTTCAGTATCTGCTTGTACAACTCAAGTTGAGGCCTTCTTCCTTTCACCCATCTGTTCTGGTTATCTCCAGAGGTGCAGCTGCTGCTAGTTTCAACTCCCTAGTGACTCTGAGACCTGTGCCAGATTAATTTTTCCTGAAACACAATTCTGTTCTGTTGCTGTTCTGCTCATTCATGCTTCAGAAACTCTCTAGTGTCTTTGAAAAACTGGGCTGATTTTCTAGATCTTCCAACTTGTTTTAGTTTCCTTGCCACTGCCTCCCTTCATATAGGTTGGATTCAATCCAGATGGAATTAATGTTGCAAGAACTTGCTTGTGTTTTTCTATTTGCATCTCTATTTTTGTTTGCCAGTGAAATTTTGGCAACAGTCTGTTTTTCTCTCATTCTTAGTTCTGTAAAACCTTTCTGAAGGGCGGGCTTGGTGGCTCAGCCTGTAATCCCAGCACTTGGGGAGGCCGAGGCGAGTGGATTGCCTGAACCTACGGGTTCGAGACTGGCCTGGGCACTTGGCAAGACCTTGTCTCTACAAAAAATTAGAAAACATTAGCTGGTTGTGGTAGCGTGCGCCTGTAGTTCTGGCTACTTGGAAGGCTGAGGCAGAAAGATCGCTGGAGCCCAGCAGGTCAATGCTGGGGTGGCCGTGAGTGTGCCACTGCCCTCCAGCCTGGGAGACGAGTGAGACTCTGACTCAATAAACAAACAAATAAATAAATAAATAAATAAATAAAATCCTTCTGAAAGTTCTCTCAGATGTCCTGATCTGAAGATACTTTCTCTCCCATCATAGGTACATTTATCCATACTTTAAAAAATATAGTGCTTATCACTTCTTTTTGTAATAATTGCTATTTCAATATAATTTAACACATCTAATTAACCTTTGTATCCCTTATTATGTCTAGTGTAGTGTCTTGCAGAAGAATTTGTTGAAGTAAGGAATGGATAAATGCATTTCTGGATTAAACCCTCAGACAGTTTGGACTCTGCTATGTATGCTTCCCATTCCTTTGTTGTTTAGATAAGACTATCACTTTCTCTCCCATCTCACAATTGGATTAGCTTTATCTGTGAATCTCTTTATATATCACTAAGTGGCCTATTACTCTTTGTTTCTGTTGCCTTCTGAGTTAGTATTCATTTCATTTTAGAGAAAAATTATATCATTTTGGTGAAAGATGTGTGTGGGAAATTTTGAGGAAATGGAAGCTAGTGTTCAGAATGACATCTTGATCCGTTTTGTGGGGAAGTAGGCTGCCTACCAGGATTTTGGAAATTTGCAAATATAGACTTGACTTATTTATGGGCTGTTGGCCAGTAGAGACTAAAAAGTAGAAGTTGTGATGACATGTTCAGTATTCAGGTGGAAGGCCAGGGGCCAGCTGCAGGGTCCCACATTCCAGCCTGCTGATCCAGGCAGCTGCTCTAGTATTCCTTAGACACAGCTGCCTAAGCTTCTGATCAGGCAACTGGTTTGAGGTGATGGCAGGTAAGAGTAGGGGAAGAGATGTCAGAGATGGCTAATTACAATATTGCAAAATTTTGAAAGCTTGTGAACCATCTGGGGTTCCCTATATAGTTTTGGACATCAAATTACGACAGTGAATTAGGTTTTGTTGATGGATTCTAAGGAATTTACTTGCTTGGTTTCATAGAGATACATCATTTGTGCAAGGTTAAACTTAGTATATGCCACATCTTGAGCCCCAGTTTAGTACCTATTCCATTACAGCCTTTAGATTTTAGATCTTTATACTATTTTTCGAAGCCACATTTCTTCACATTTCTGTGTATTCTACAAACTGAATAGAACTGCAGAATTCCTTATTTCCCACTTATGGAGGTATTTAGTTGAAGTGGCCCAAAGGAACAGTTTTGTGGTACTTATGAGGATGAAAGCCTTGAAAAGGAACTTTAGACAGATGGCGTACTTGACTAACTGCCCAGGAGAATGTGACATCAGAACCTAGGAGGGATACCATGTTGCCTTTGCCATCTAAGTTCATCCAAGTACTGAATTTCCAAGAAGACAAAGGAGGCCACAGGTTAATTGCTCTCCATTTGCCAATCTCTTTTTGGTTTCAGCTAGTGACAACTAAATTGCTCAAGGCAGGAAGAATTCTGAGCTAAGCAGTTGCTACTTCCCTGAATCTGGAGAGAAGAGGTTACCTTGGAACCAGTAATGAGCCATCCTGACTACAGAATGAACCTCTGGCCCCTGGGGACCCCCAAAGGTAGGAAAAGGAAAATGGAGTCTGCCCTGGCAACTGGAGAACTGAAATACAGATGGAATGGGTGTGGAGGTGGAGGGTGGCTTTTAGGACCAAGGAAGACTGTACTTCTTTTGGTAACCTGTTAAATATTCTCCTGTGTTATTTATTCTAGAATTAGGTATGGTTTCTTGTTGTCCTAATTTATTGTTATGTTGGTTATAGCTGTTTAATTTATTCCAGAAAAGTAATAAATTTTTAGTAATTCCTATTTTTGAAAAATCTGTGCCTATAAATAGCAAAGCATATTGAACCATAATATTCAGTTTATGGGTTCCATGTATACTGTAGTGCTGACTTAAAACTCAAGTCTCATCTGTGTACATTTTATTCATGTTTTCTTACCCCTTCCTTTCTTTCTGTGATTGTTTGAAATAATCATTAGAGAGTGTTATTCTCTTAAGTAATAATTTTAAAAAGGTATAATATCTCCAGTTGCAGAAATACAGAGATGTTTGAGAAAAGAGTTGATTGCTGTCTTGTGTTTCTAGGTGTGTCTTCTGTGGTTGGCCCACATGGTGTTGGTGCTTCGCCAGGTGACAAAAAGTCAAAGAACAAGTCCATGCGAGGGAAGAAAAAGAGCATATTTGAAACCTACATGTCTAAGGAGGATGTTTCAGAAGGCTTGAAGAGTGGAACACTCATCCAGGTGCTTAAAATCTACTGGGAAGCTATTCCCTGAATATACAGATTGTGGAGCGGTCTATTCATCACACTATTTGCTGTTCTCTGCTGTGTGCTTTGGGAGAGATGGTGACATAACAGGCGCAGGGCTGTTATGATGGCATAACAGAAATGGTAAAGTAACAGGTGCTTCTTAGACCTATAGTACATTTAGAGGTGATATGTACCACAAGACAGGGACAGGCAAAGTGCTCTGAGATTTGAGAGGAGGGAGCCATTACTTCCGGTTAGGGTTGCCTAGGGATGCTTTATTAGAAGGGATACATGAGGGGGGACCCATGTACTATCTTTTTGGAGGGTGGGCCCTTTGTACTACTGGCTTCCCCCATTAGGTAAGTGTTCTAGGAACCCATCGACATCAGTGTACTAACTAGCATTGTTGTGAGAGGCTTCAGTGATTTTTTTTTCTTTTCTTTTTTTTTTGAGTTGGAGTCTCACTCCATCTCCCAGGCTAGAGTGCAGTGGCATGCTCACGGCCACCCCAACATCGACCTGCTGGGCTCTGGCGATCCTTCCACCTCAGCCTTCCAAATAGCCAGAGCTACAGGCGCACACTATCATGCCCAGCTATTTATTTATTTATTTATTGTAGAGACAAGATCTCACCAAGTTGGCCGGGCTGGTCTCAAACCTGTGGGCTCAGGCAATCCACTTGCCTCGGCCTCTCAAAGTGCTGGGATTACAGGCTAAACCACTGAGCCCAGCCAGTGAATTTTTTTTTAAAGATTCTTTTAATGTGATTTCCCATTTAATGATGGATGATTTATGAGTGCACCTGCCCACACTGTGCTGAGTGTTCAGCAGTTTTTGATCAAAAATGGCATGACTCTTGTGTCCTACCCTCCCTATCTACCCGATCTCACCATGAATGACTTTTTTTTTGTTTCCCTGATGACAGAAGTCCTCAAAGGAAAATGTTTTGTCAATGTGGAAGAGGTGAAAAAAAATGGCAGAAGCACTAAAAGGTATCAAAATGAGTTCAAAACTGTTTTGAGCAGTGGAAATCGTGTCTTGATAGTGTATTGCATCAAACGGAGAGTATTTGAAGGTGACTGAAGTTTAAATATATAAGAATGAATACACAGTTCTTTATAAATAAATTTCTGTTTTTTTAGTTCCCCCTTCGTATTTAAGCCAGGCCATGGATTGATGCAATTTGAATAAGTGAAGATAAGAGAGAAAGCTTTATAAATGGAGGGGGCAGTGTGTGCTACTAAGACAGAAGTGGGAAATAGGATTTTCATATGTGAAACACTGAGTAGTTCAGTTTTCTCAAAGCATATGAATGCTGAATGACTGAGAAAAATGAATAAGGCTGTAAAGGAAACAGTAGACAGCAACAGACAATATTTTCTGAGTGCTTTATTGTTTACAAACTATGTTCAGAAGCTAGTTCAGCAGTTTGAGCAAATATTTACTGAACATTCTGCTGTGAGTCAGGAACAGTCATGGTTAGGAAGAGCACCCATGCTGCATGGGTGCTCTTGAGATGAAGGTAGATGAGATTGCCTTTTTGTGTGTTGAACATGCAGCCCAGTGGTGGGAGGAAGTAATATGAACAGATGATTTAGAGGTAAAATGGTGAGTGCTCAGATAAAAGGGTGACCGTGGTATATGGGAGAATATTGGGGGAGACTGTGAAACTGTGTAGGCTTAAGTTCTGGAGAGACTTTCTGTAGGAAGTGACACCTGTGGTAGGTATTGAAGAATGACTTGTTTGGGCCTATTAGGTGAGAGATATGTGTGTGGAAAGGAGATTAGATGAGTGGTATGTGTGTGGGAAGGAGGTAAGGAGAGGCAATGGCTCTGATAACAATATGAACTTGTGAAGCAGTGTGGAGTAAGGCAGTTTAGATATCCTTGGGCATGAAATATGAGGTAGGAAGTAGGTAATGACTATAGAGGGAAGCAGGGCCACATATTTGAATTAAGTCTATGTCATGCTTTTTAGATTAATGTAGAAATATTGCCATGTGTTACTTGGCTCACTTGAAGATGTTGATTGTGTTCCGTTTTCTCTTATTCTGAGAGCCCAGCTTATATGTTTATGTTTTTGGCTGATGATCTCCAACCAATTTACAAATGCTATCATCTTCTCTTCCTTTTTAATCATTTTTCTTTGTTTACCTGTGGGTAGCATACATGTGATTGATGTAGACTCTTGAATAGCAAACTGTTTTTTAACAAATGAGTTGATCTTTCTGATTCTAGGAGTCACTATTGGCTTTTTTTTTCTTTGACAAGGTCTTGCATTTGGACATTTGTCCATTTATTATCCCGTTCATTTGCTCTTCGTTGTTCAGCCCTATACTGAACTCCATTTTATCTGTAAGTGTCTTCACCCTCCTCTTGTTACATGTACAGGATCCATTCTTTCCTGCCACTCTTCTCTAGGAACACTTTCTTCCATTCACCCTGAGCATCAAGACTTTCCCTTTAAAAACTGTACTCCTTGATTCCTCTGTGACTTTGTACATTCTGTTTTTGGTGCTTGGAATGTTTTCTCCCACTATCTTGATGTAATAATACTTGCCCTTTAGGTCCCTACCTAAATGTTACCCCCTTTGAGAAGCCGCACTTTAATTCTTCAAGCAGAGTTGGCTTTTGTGAGATTGACTTTTTTGTTTACCCTGTATTCGAAACTTATTACCATTTCTTGGCTTTTATATTTCCCCAAGTAGATTGTTCCCTTCCTTGATGGCAGGGTCATGCCTTTTTCTAGAATTTAGTCTAGTACTTGGCATTGGATTGATGCTTAATCAATTTATATTTAATAAATATTTATTTATTGACTGAAATAAAGGATCGAGATACTGTCTTTTGGAGAAGAGTGAGAGGAACCTCAGTTGTTATAACTTGAAAAAAAGGTAGCTTAGAATTTTGGTTATAGACTTATACCTATATAGAAATAGAGTGAGCACAGTAATCTGCAGTGGTATTAGTTTCTTCTCTGTTTTAATTTTTGCTCTTGAATCAGCTCTTTGCTGACACTAAAACAAAGCAAAACAAAAATCTGATCAGTATGACAACTTTCATTCCCAGGAGCTTGTAAGTGATTCCTCCTGGTCTGTGACATCATGAGACTCTGCAGCCAGAGCCTCCCCCCACATATGAAAACAGTTGTTCTTTGCAGATGGGGAAAGGAATAGGTTCCAGATATGAGGTCACTATGTGAAATATACAACACTGTAAATAAGATTTTCATAGACAGAGAAACAGAGTCCATCTGCTTTGTGATATAAACTTTCTGTGTGCAGGCTTTGCTCAGTAAGGAAAAAGCTAGACAAGAAAGGTTATTTTAATGCTGATGGAGAAAATTAAGCTTATCAGATATACTTAGAAACATTTGTTAACTTTTATATTCAAACTTAAGTCTATTTTCACCTCCTTTTCTTTCTCCCCATCCAAAGAAGAAACTTATTGATACTAGGGAGACTTTTTAAAAAATAGGAGTAGAATTTTGATTTCAAAACCTTGACTAATAATTTGACCTTTCATTGGTGTTTTGTCCTATGTGGGAAAAGGAGACCACAGTGATCAAAGAAATCGCTTTCCAGTGTTTGAAACTGACCAGCAGTGGTCATGTACATGCAGTTTTGAAAGTTTTAAAAAATAATAAACATCTTCTCACATTAAAGATCACATGTAGTTTCTCTCTCCATGGGTACAGTATTGGGAAGTTGTTATAGAACATGTTGGAAGAGATGGGATTGTGGGCATAAACATGAATGGAAGGGGCTCCAGTTTGGGGTAATGATCAAGATGAAATGGTTTGAAGATGGTAGAATTGACTGTTTCAGATCCCAGATACTTTGGTTAAAAGAAGTTCGGGCTGAGCCCCCAGAGCTGCCTGAGGCATGATGTCAAAGTTCCTCCTAGAATAGAACATTGGTGTGAAGTTGTTATTGGCTATTTAAGAAAGCCCTAGTTTAGGAGGAAGAGGTGAGGATGGGCTAGTTTGTAAGACCATTACCATTTATTAAGAGTGAAATAAGCTGGAAAATGCTTGGGAGTAA
The DNA here is from genome assembly GCA_963574415.1 of Tarsius wallacei. NCBI lineage: Eukaryota > Metazoa > Chordata > Mammalia > Primates > Tarsiidae > Tarsius > Tarsius wallacei. The sequence goes on from CAUYQG010188022.1 coordinate 55,536, forward strand.
ATTAAAGATGAGATGAATAGAGGTGCCATTACAGTGGAATGCCCAGTCACTTAGAAGAGAGAGATGATATTCATAACATTCATATTGGAGGTGACGGAAGAACTTTAGCTCTGCAGGAATTAATTAGCTCAACAAATGTTTCTTGTCTGCCTGCTGAGTACCAAGCTTATACTAGTGTGAGCAAGATAGGCAGGTCACTGGGGAGGTAGGCAAAAGCAACTAAAGAAGTCGAAAAGAAATTACAGACTTTGATCACTGCCAATAGGGAGATAAAGATGAGAGAGAATAATTGGGGAGAGCCACTTTACATAGGATGGTTAGGAAAGGCCTTCGTGGAGAGGAGAAAGAGTTGCGATCTAAAGGATGAGAATGAATCAGCCATTTGAAGAATTAGGAAAAGAGTATAGGCAGAGAGATCAGTTAGTGGAAGAAGAGCAAGCAGGAGCCACCTTGGTGTTTTGAGGAACAAGAAGGAATCCTGTAGGAACATTGTGAGCAAAGGGAATTTTAATATGGGAGTAAGTGGAGAGTTAGTTGCTACTAGCCAAGTCATGTCGGGTCTCTAGGCTGTGTTGGAAAGTTGGACTGTATTTAAAGAACAGAGGGAAGTCACTGAAAACTATTAAGCAGGGGAAGAAATTGATCTGTTTCATGCTTCAAAAGCACCTCCCTGGCTATTGTGACATGGATAAACTAGAGTGGAAGCTGAGAGACAACTAAGGAAGCTATCAAAGTAAACCAGGTGAGAAAATAAAGATGTGAACAAGGTGGTGGCAGTGAAGATGGAGAGAAGTGGATAGATGTGGAGCTAGAATTGACACAACATGCTGATGTGTCAGATGTGGAAGGTGAGGTAGAGGGAGGAATTCCCAGTGACTCCTCTAAGTTCTTGAGTTGAACAGCTGCCTGGATGATGTTGCCATTAACCAAGATAGGGGTGGTGAGGTTTGGAATGTAGTGCTGATTTTTTAGGGAAAGAGGGGCAGATGGCATAAATGAGTGAAGAGGCCCTGGTGATTATGGCAAGCAGAGAGTCAGTTCACAGTGGTAGTAAAGGTTTGGACTCTGGAACTAGACTGCCTGAGCTTGAATGTGATGTGGAAGTGAACGATTTACATAACATTCCGGTGCCTCAGTTTCCTCATCTGTAAAAAGATGATAATAGTATCCACCTTATAGGGTTGTTGTGAGGCTTAAACTAACTGATAGATGTAAAGCTCTTCAAACTATGTGGCACATAGTACAGTTGTATAAGTGGTACTTGAGATTGGTTTTATTACTAGAGGAGGAATATCTGTTACTCACCTCAGATGGTTGCTGCCATGTGGAGATAGCTGTCCACAGCTGTTAGATCTTATGATTTTTCAGGAAAACCTGGAAATACATGTTTTATGCATGAAATTCTTTAGTTTTAAGCATTCTCAAACATCCTGTAAGCCTAATAAAATGTTTGTGATTGCCAAGTTAGACTAGCCCAATTATATGGTATTTTTCTACAGAACCATTCTGCTCCTTGAGTATAGGAAGGGAGACAACAGATAGTTGGGGTCATTTGAGAGGGGAGCTTTGCTGGCTGAGTATCGGGGGCAGAGAGGACCCAAGACTCAGGGTTTGCAGTGTTAAGAGATAATAATAGGCCATGGGAAACAGGTGGCCAAGAAAGGGAGTAAACATAACGGGAGGACAATGAATAGTAAAAATGTGTTCAGGACTGTGGGTTGGAAGTCTTAGTGAAATTAAAGAATTGCTGGAGTGAAGTTTCTACCACAAGTGGACAGAAGATTGTCACCAAAAAGTGTGATATTTGATGATTTGTTTTTGGAGGTAGTATCATTAGTAGTAATGATGGGATCCAGGCTGTGAACATGGGAGAGAATGGCTAGAATTGGGGAAACAAAAGGTAACTAGAGTGACAGGCTAGGGTTCCCTGGTCATCAACATGGGTGTGAAGTCTCAAAAATGTTTATAGAAGTGAGGATGGAGAGGGAGGCAGTGAGCTGTGAGTCAAAATATTAGTGAATTAAAGCTTTGACCAGAAGGTTTGAAGATGACTGCATCAAGGAGGAGCTATTGATATGAAGTTCAAAGGATCTGGGATTTTTGAAAGAAAGTGAAGGGGAAAAAATGATTTTAAAGCCATGATGTGAAAGCAAGGAAAATATATTCTTTCCCTTGGTGCCTGGGATACAGGGATATGAGAGGGAAAATAGACTCCCTTTGAGAGCACTCAGGGGAAGTGATAACATCAGAGCACAGCCAGGTTTCAGTTAAGGCAAGGAATCATAGCAGCATCTGGAGAAGAGATGGAGGCTCTAGAATTCTCACTGAAGTTCCAGGCCTAGAATGGGCTTTAGGAAGAAGATAAGAGATGGTTATGGGATGATTATAGAAATGGAGAAATAAAAGTCCTGGACTTTTATAGGTGAGTAAGACAAAACATCTGCAGGAGTCTCTTTCAGTTAAAAGACCAGTTTTTGGACAGGTTCTACTGCCAGTTCTGTCAGGCTATAGGAACAACTATATATATATATAACGACAACAGCTCTTGTGTGTTGTGGAACTCTTTGAGAGTTTCTTCTTCTTAGTGTGAGCTGCATTTTCTCAAGGGTCTGTTTCTGACATTCAGTTCTTGAGAGTTATGCTCAAGTCAAATTTACAAATGCTATTCTAGAACAAGGCCATCCTTCCCTGTATGCTTTTATATAGAGGGAAGTTTGAGTTAGAGAATCAAGAATAACATCTTTAAAAGCTTTTAAGTATGTTTTCTCTTAAATAGAGCCTAGATGCAGCCCTTAGCAACCTATCTTTTTCCCCTAAGCCCAGCCTTGGTCTCACATAGTACTTTGGAATTAAAGGCATTCATAGCAGGAGACATTCTCCCCTGTACTTCTTCATGTGCTAGCCATTCACTGAGCTAGAAGGAATGTTAGAAAAATAGGAATTGAAAAAAAAGTAGGCTAAAAAACAGCACCTGGAATCAGAAAATGAAATTGTTAAACGTTTAATTTCAATGAATTTAATTTAATTTGTTTGGAGTCTCTTCCCCTCACTTGACTGTAAGCTGTCTGAAGGTGGAGACTGTCTATTACTCTCCCCATCATTTAACATGGTGTCTGTCATGCTGTTTGTTAGGAAATATTTTTTGAGTGAATGGATGAATATTTAAGATAAATGTAAGGTTTTTTTTCTTCCCTTCCCCAAAAAGAAGCAGCTCTCCTAGAAGTGGATTTGCTGTGACACTCTTAACAAGGGACTGACCTTGGGGAGCTTTGCCAGCCTTATCTCCTGGCCCCTCCCTCTTATACCTTAAGTAGAGTTATAGTATATAGCGAAGAGTGTGTTTGCCCTCTTAACCACTTTTGCTAGCACAGTGCCCTCTACTTCTCTTTTGATTTATCTGCAAAGTTTGCTCGTTCTTCAAAGGAGTGGGTCAGGCACCATCTCTGGAGCCTCTCCTGTTACCCCAGCTGTGAAAGTAAGCTGTACCCCCACTTTATGCTTTCCTTTAAAATGAGGACTGAGCTTAGTTATCATTCTCTTACCCAGCATTGTCTGTCTCAGGGTCTTGAATGTAGTCAGTACTCAACAGGTAATTGTTGAATTAAGGGCTGAATGATCATTTATAATAGTTTATTTGGGTGTTCATTTTATTGTAAGCTGTGACATGGATGTTTGTAATTTTAAAATGGTATACTACTGAAAAATTATTTTCTGCTTTATTTTATGCCCTCACCTATTGTGTTAATTATGTTTCTTTGAGTCTTTTAACATTTTAGGGATACATGTTATTTAAAACACTTTCTCAAGATATCCTTTGAGTCTGGCTGTTAGAAAATAACTACTTTCATGCATGTGTTCCAGTGGCTTGTGACTACACCTGGAACGTGGGGAGTGTTACAGCTTCCTGCAAAAGCCTAAAATACTGACCTGCTATTGAAGAGACCCCACCTGCACCCCTGTGTATAAATAGAAGCAGACTCTGATTTGGTGCTGGAATAACATGAAGTTGAAGGCAGACTGGGTGGCCCGGCTGTTGGGGAGCCAGGATTCTCATTTGCTTTAGGATCTGGTTATGGACCATTTTGAGTTATTGACTCCTTCAGCCCTGCAAAGGGACCAGAGTGAAAAATAATGTATACAGTCTCTTAAGGCTCAGTATTCAGGTTGGAAATCAACCTGTATCACTTTGAAACTTGTCATAGAAACAAGCAATTGTGCAAAGATCTTGGAACTGGGAGAATGAAAAGGGCCATTATGTAGTAAGGCATAATCCCCAGGTAAACTTATTCTTAAAGTCAAAGTTTAAATTTGGAGACTAGCATACAGGAGCATCTAAAATCTCAATAGTTGTCACTTTCCCACTCCATGCCAAGTTCTGTTTCTCACCTTTGCTTGTTCACAAAGCAAGGTACTAGTCTAAGCTTTCAGTTTTTGATGAAACCCTGTGTTATAGATATCAGCAAGAATTATGTTTCATGCATATAATGAATAATTGGTATACATCTAACTTGTTTTCTAAATTGAACTGTTTAAAAATGTTTTATTTAATATACATATGAAAAAATTGTATACTATATAGCTAGTTATATTTTCATTTTTTTTAAAGGGTGTATTAAGAATTAATCCAAAGAAGTTTCATGAAGCCTTCATTCCTTCCCCGGTAAGTTCAATAACTTTATAATAAACTTAATGTCACATTTAATTTTTAGATGTGCTCTGAAATTGAAATCATATATTTAACTAAAGAGCAGAGTAGTAAAACAAAATTGAGGATGGGCAAGATTTGTTTCAAATTTAAATAAATACAATTTTCTTTTGGTTAATAATCCCTTCTGCTAGTCTTAAAATCACATGCCAAATTAAAGAGATGGCATTTGTTACAAGGCTGCAGAGAGCAGCTGGACTCAGGCAGACTACCCACCAGTTCATGTAATTGGATGCCCTTGGTTTATAGCTTAAAAGGATTTATGGTTTTTTCCCACTGATTTAAGTTAATCTTTCTAAACAAATATGCTATCTACTTTCGATCTACTACATGAGCTAATCTGAACATTTGCCCAAAAATAACGTGCAATGTTTTTTTTTTTATCCCCCTAGTCAGAGTTTCTCACTTCACTTTTATACAGGTGACAGAACTTGGTACAAGGCTCTTTACCATTGGGCCTTTATACTCTTTCTTACATTCATGACTCATTTTAAGAGGCTTTCTCCAGTTAAATCAAGTTCACACTGACATATAGCTAGTAGCTGGTTTTTGGAGAAGGCTTGATTGTGCAAAGTTGGGAGAGTAATACTTCATAGGTGTTATTTTTACAGATTGAGTCTCCTTTATTTGAAGTGCTTGTGACCAGGAGTGTTTTGGATTTCAATTTTTTTTTTGGATTTTGGAATACTTATACACGTATATCAAAATCTGAAATGCTTCAGTGAACATTTCTTTTGCACGTCATGTCAGTGCTCAAAAAGTTTCATATTTTGGAACACATCAGATTTCAGATTTTCAGATTTGGAATGCCCAACCTATATTATTGTTAAAATAAGCTTAAGAAATGTTTTCAAGCCCAATTTAGTCCTTTTTTTCTCCCTGCCTTCTAGGAACCAAGAATTCACATTTGCATCCAAGTTCAAGTCTTACCTATTGGATTAGATTAAATATGTTATAGACAATCACATTATTCTCTCTAAGCCATATTCTGTTTCCATGACAGAACGTCGTACATATGTTGACCTTGACACTTGGGTTGTAGAATTGAAGGTCAGCTTTGAGGTGGTACCTTGGCTACAGGAGCAATTTCCTCATACAGTGAAAGTGCAGTTTACATGGGTGTTAGGTTCCAGAGTTTGCTCATAAAGTGAAAATCACATCCAGGAATCAAAAATAACCCATGAAAATCTCTTAGGAAGGTATCATGTTAGAGATGGGTCTCTCAATAAATCTGCATAGCCACATTAGAAAGAATGACTATTTCTTCATTGGCATACCAGTTGAAGGAGCTTGGTTATATTAGGAGCCCTCATGTGTGGAAAACACAGATTTTTAAGTATGCAAATCACTCTCAGTGCTGTTAGGAGTTCATCTTGAGAAGCATCAGGGAACTGAGCAGGTTCAAATCTCTTGTTGCCTGTGCACACGCCCATCAATTGGAATGATAAGGGGAACTACAGTGTTTTGAAAATGTTACTGCTTCTCTATCAAATTGCCAGCATCACATTTCACAGATCTAAAAATGACAATATAGAAATTCATATGGAAGCAAAAAAGAGCCCGAATGGCTAAGGCAGTTCAGCAAAAGAAACAAAGCTAGAGATATCATTCTTCCAGACTTTAAACTTTATCATAAAGCTACAGTAACCAAAACAACATGGTATTGCTACAGGAATAGACACATAGACCAATAGAAAAGGACAGAGAATCCAGTAATAAAACCATGGTCCCTCAACCAGTTAATCTTTGACAAAGCCATCAAAAGTAAACATTGGGGAAAGGAGACCATATTTTGCAAATGGTGCTGGGAAAACTGGCTGGCCACATGCAGAAGAATGACACTGGACCTCAACCTATCACCATATACAAAAATTAACTCAAAATGGATCAAGGACTTACATGTAAAACCTTAAACTGTAAGAATTTTAGAAGAAAACTTAAGGAACACGCTCCCGGGCATTGGAATAGTCAATTTTAATTAATGGCCAAGTCCTTAAAAGCAAGTGCAACAAAAGCTAAGATTGATAGATGGGACTTTATCAAACTGAAAAGTTCTTGCACAGTGAAAGAAACCATCGAGAGAGTAAAGAGACAACTCATGGAATGGGATAAAAGATTTGCAAACTTTGCATCTGACAAAGGCCTAATATCCAGGATATACAAGGAACTCAGATGAATTGAAAGGAAAAAACAACCCCATTAAAAAGTAGGGGAAGGATATGAACAGACACTTCTCAAAGACATCCAAGCAGCCAAAAAAAAACACGTGAAAAGATGCTCAGCCTTGCTAATCATCAGAGAAATGCAAATCAAAACTATAGTGAAATGCCGCCTAACACTGCTAAGGATGACTGTAATTAAAAAGTCAAAAAACAATAGGTGCTGGCATGACTGTGGAAAAAAGGGGATGCTTCTATACTGTTGGTGGGAATGTAAACTAGTTCAACCTTTGTGGAAAGCAGTGTGGTGATTTCTCAAAGAACTAAAAATGAGCTTCCATAGTATCCAGCAGTCTCTTTTCTGGGAATATACCCAGAGGAACATAAATTGCTCTTTGTACCAAAGACAGCTGCATAGGTATGTTCATTGTAGCACTCTTCATAATACAAAAACATGGAACCAACCCAGATGCCCATTGAAAGTGAACTGGATAAAGAAAATGTGGTACATACACATGATGAAATACTATATAGCCATAAAGAACAAAATCATGTCCTTTGAATCACTATGGATACAGCTGGAGGCCATCATCTTAAGTGAACTATAGAAGAAACAAAAAACTGAACACTGTATGTTTTTCACTCATAAGTGAGCCCTGATCACTGGTCACATGAGCACAAGAGTGGGATCGGCAGATGCTGGACACTGGTAGGGGAGGGTGGGAGAGTGGGGAGAGGGCAGGCATGTGGCAACATGGTGGGTACCTGGTCCGTTATTGGGGGAGACTGGGTCAGCTAGAATCCCATACTTCACCTGCATGCAACTTACTTATGTAGTAAATCCTCACTTGTGTGTAGAATACAGGAAAGAAAGAAAGTGAACTTCCTTAGAGGAAAAATAAAGGAATCTGGTGGGGGTGGGGGTGGGGTTACTCAACGTTGCTTCATAAAGGGAGTCTACCTGTGGCCTGCCCCTCTTCCCTTTGCAATCCTGGCTCCTTGTCCTCTTGTGGCATCTTATCCCACATGTTTAAGTTGTATCCATACCCCTGAGAAATACCTGCCCTTTAGCCAACCGCCAAATCAAGGGAGTGCCATTAGTGGTGGGAAAGATGACTGTGTGTCTTGGAAGTAGGCATGGGGCTAATCATTTCAGGGAAGTACATCATTCAGCCCTGAGAACTCCTTGCCTGATGGGGAAGGGTGTGGCTGGAGAAGGGTGTGGCTGGAGAGGGGTCAGATCAGCGGTCCTCTTGTTCCTATAAATTAAATTCATATAATTTACATTTGCACATGATGCTTCTCCATGGTTTAACCTGGCTTATTAAAGGAAAGCTAAGAAGCAAAAGCAAAAGTTAGTGATATTTTAAAAGTTGACAGTTGTTCTACATGAAATTGTATTCCTGGCAAGTCCTATTTAGAAATTTTTAGACACCTGTGATATTAGGATTGGCTTATTTCTATGCTGCTTTTATTCTTTCATCTGGCCCCTAATTGTTTAGTAGTATTGTCTTAGAAGGAGAAAAGCAACTAGACAGTTCACCTTTAGGTAAGTAAGAACAGATTGTTAAAAACTACAATCAAAGCTCAATTGCAAGTGATTGTAGATACTAGTATTGTAGTTTTGGACATTGGAGCAGTCCTACATTCTTGTTTTGTGGGTTTCAGTATTCAAAGCCATTATTGACAGCAATTGAAGAGGACAGTAGTAGTGGCAATAAATTATATGTAGATAAACCCCACAACCACCAGTGGTCTGGATTTCTGAGTATTCATAGCTCATGTCCACGTCAAATATGAACTTGTGTGAACTAAAAAATGCCCACAGATAGACTAGGAAGTAGGATGTCAGAATTAGGGCCTGAATGCTACCTGCTTAAGCTAGGATTCTAAAGACAGGAATTGATATTAAAGAAGATGTGACCTCTGCTCTGACAATAGGAAATACAAAGTTTTCCTTACTTGTAAAATGAGGGGATAGATGAAATATTGTCTAATGTTTCTCACATTGTCAAAATTCTTAAGTTTTTAGAGAGCTAAAAATAGAGATTGATTACATTATTTGGGTTTACTCTTACTGATTCTAAAAATGTTTGTGAATTTACACATTGTCATTTGCTGTGCCCAAATATCTACTTAAGTCAACAGGTTAAGAATAGTGAATTGATCATCAAGTATAAAGTAATACTTTGTTTTGAGGGAACTTGACTTAGGGTCATTATAATTTCTGATAGAAAGTTGATTTCCATTTTGTGACAAATCTAAAATACTTAGGACGAATAACTTATATGCACCTGCTAGTCTTCTAGGGGGTCTCAATAAAAGTAAAGCACAGAGTTTGAATAAAACCATGTGACTTTCAAGCAAACCAAGATAAAATGATATTATTGAGATGCCTGTTTATCCTACTTGGGGATGGGATAAAGAGAAATGAATCAGATGGAAAACCTAGCATTTTAAAAAACACAGTTTCCATTTTGAATTATGTTGGTCCAGGAAGCTTTGTAACTTTTTTATGCATCTTGTCATGGGAGGCACCCTTTGAACAGCTGTGGAATTTATTTCTGGTCCAAAGAACTATACCATCAATGGACAATGCTCTGACCATCGTGGACAACTTGGGTTGTCCTCCCTCCTCCAATGCCCTAAGTATTTAGTTTGATAACCCCACCTCCACTCCCACCAGACTCCTTTATTTTTCCTCTAAGGAAGTTCACTTTCTTTCTTTTCTGTATTCTTTCTGATGGGTAGAGCAAGACTTCTGGCATCCAAATAAAGGACTGAACATTTTGACCTTAAAAAGTAGTTAAGAGGGATGACTTTTAATATTGAGTCATTACCAAGGTTTGTATCTTTAATTAAGAGATTTGGTAACAGATACAGGTTCCTGAATGAATCAAGGAAGGGCAGAGTAGTGTTGTCTGAAGTTCAACTCAGCCCTGTTCTCCTGTGTTTCTTGGGATAGGAAGGTGACAGTACTGTCATCCTGTCATCTGAAATCTCTGAGCTGCCAAAGGGTGGTTGTAGCTCCTTGTAAGAGAAGCATCTTACTGCATGTGTTTTGTCACATGAGAATGGGTTAGGGTGACCTCCAAGCAGCCCACTTTTCATTCCAGGGAGGTCTCGGGGATTATATTGCTTTATAAATTGCAGAATGTAGCAACTGATGATAATGTGCCATATTTCAGTTGTTCACTCTATTTACTGGCTGTCTCTTCCGTATTTCTCTGAGAAGCTCATCAGGAGGTCAACTGCAATCATTCTTTGTAGCTAACACAGTAGCTGTTCCTCAGAGACTGGGGTGGGTTTGGCAGAGTGTGCAGGCCACAGCTGTCAACCATAACTAGATTGGAAATTGAGCAGAAAAACTGTTCTAAAGATCTCTAATGGTCTGTAAATGGAAACTGTAAAAAATGCTAAGTGACTAAAATCCTCCCCCTCCTTTTTCTGTTTGGTGATTTTGGAATGGTAATTTTAACAATAACTAAAATTTCATAGTTTTCACCTCCAGTCTGTTGAGTTTTAAATCTTATCTATATCAAATGTCTCTATTAGAAAAAGTTGAATGGTGACTTTCCAGATCTTTTGCTGTCACCTCTTGTAAGGAAAATTAACAATTTACTTCTCTCTTATTCTCTGAAAAGGAGCACATAGCATAAAACTTTTGAAAGAATAGAATGGCAAGAGTACATATTTGTTGATGAAACATTTTGAAAATATTTCATTTTCTCATGGAACCTGACTGCTTAAGCCCTGCTTTTCCATAGCTCTTTTTTTCCATTTAAGTGTTTTTACAAAATAATTTTGCTTTCCAGAAAGACTCTGGCACCTATTTAAGTTGAGACGTCAATACCTGGGGAGTTCACTGGAGAATCATGTAACTTAAAATGGACTATTTCTGGATATATGATTGGGTGAAGGTGTCTGCACTTGGTGTTCATGTGCTAGAGTTTAGAGTGGTCCTAAGTCAGTGAAATAGGTGGAGTATGAGATGCTTTATGAATCTCTTGTTAACATCTTTCTTTCTCTTCTTTGCCTTCTACTTAGGTCTCTATGAAAACTACAGTTTGTTCTCTCAGTCACTTTCCTGGGGAGGGAGGGGGATATGATTTTGCTGGTTTCCTTTTAGAAAACACAAATCCTAGAGCGAATTGTTGCTCCTGCCCTCACTTGGTTTTCTTGGGGGAGATTATATGTTGTCCTTCCTCTGTTCTCTTGCATACCTTCTGTTTTTTTACCTGACCTTGAAACTTAAAAAAAAAATCCATTTGGTATAAAAAAAGGTATCAATGTACTTTCTTGATTTATTTAATTTTTTTATTTTTAAAAATTTTTATAGAGACAGGGAGCCTGCCTGGTTGCCCAGGCTGGTTTCAAACTCCTGGTTTCAAGCAATCTTCCCACCTCAGCCTCCCAAAGTGCTAGGATCATAGGCGTGACCCACCATGCCCTGCCAGCATGCTTTATTTGAAACAAAAAGGATAACCGTAGAACAAACTTATTCATTTCAGTTATGAAAGCATGTGGTCTAATGTTTTTTTCTTTATGTGTTTTATTTATTTGTTTATTTTTGGCTTGCCTGTAGCAGATCCTTTGCTTATTTGGTGATGTTTAGTATTCTGCTAACCTGTTCTTATGTGCTCATTATTGTCTCTCTTAATTCCAAAAAATTGAATTCCCCTTAGATGTGGCTTTGGCCACATCTAGTACTCCTGTGAAGTCATTGGACAGAGTATAGAGTCTAAAACTTTTAAACCAAGGAAGTAATGTTTGGTTCTAGACCTTAGTGAACTGACTGTTGTTTTATTTCTCTTTCCAACCTAGGATGGTGATCGAGACATTTTTATTGATGGAGTTGTTGCTCGCAATAGAGCCTTAAATGGGGATCTGGTGGTTGTGAAACTGCTTCCTGAAGAGCAGTGGAAGGTGAGTTAAGATTTCCTTTTCTAATTGTAGATTTCTTAGGGCCTTTCGTATTCCATGGTACCTCAATGAGGTATCATAAACTGGAAGAGTCACGTACCCCTCAGGCACTGTGGTAAAACTGGGTGTTACCTTGGAAGCAGGCTACTTAGGACTTGAAAACATCTGCTGGAAAGATATCTAATAATTTGTTATTCTCCCTGCTGCTCCCTCTCTAGTGATCTTTCTTCCCTGTCACATGCCTTGCATTGATTTCTGGTCTTCTTTTGGATAAATACTGAGGATTCATTCAAACTTGATTTGTATTATTTTCCTACATCCTATGCTGGGAGAACTAGAAAGAGCCATGGGACAGTGGCAGTCCTTACACATTTCTGCCACCTATACTAGAAAACCCAGGCCATGCATATGGAGTTCTGTTGGTTCCAGTTTGGTGATTGGGTGGTCCTTGGCAGATAAAAATTGTTTGCATTTTTATAAATTAGGGAGTTAGTGGCAGAATAAAATGTTTTTCATATGAAAGTGTTCTGTGTTTCAGTCTCCATCTATGTCCGTTAGTTGAAAAGATGTGGTTTTAGTTTTGACTGTTGTTTTAAATAAAGGTAAGGATGAGATTTTGGAGTGATTCCTGGTAACAGTTTCTTTGAATTGTCATGTAAAATTGGTGACTTTTATGTCTAAGTCTGAATTTGTCTTCGTATAATTTGTTTTACTTGTCTTAATTCATTGGTATTCAACAATTTGGAATCTTCTTCAGTGAGAGGTGCTGTTGTAATTCATAGCATGGGCTTTTAGGCTAGGCTACTTAGATTTGAATCTCATCTCTACCATTCATCTGTATAACTTTGAGTGAATCATACAACCTTTCTGCTTCAAATACCTCATTTATAAAGTGATAATAATCATAGTACCCACTTCATAGGGTTGTCATGATAATTAAAGTAGAATACATGTAAAAATCTTAGAATGGCGCCTAAAAGTCTTAGAATGGCAGGAGCTCAAGAAATGTTATTTCTTATTAACTTTTCTAGAAAAGTTGTGATGTGAGGAGTACCACCTTATCTTAGAGCTTTGGTGAGGCATAAATTAAATTTTAAAAACTCTTACAAGGCTAGAATAATTGAATTACAGCTATGTGCCAGGTACTCATAGCGTGCAGGGAATTTAGTAATGATCAGGGTAGACATATTCTTGCCCTCATGAAGCTTAGAGTTTAGTGGGGAGTGCAGATAGGAAGAGACAGATACTAATCAGACTTATATAAATTTTATGAGGTTAAGTGTAGGTTTTTTTTTTTTAATGAGAGACAACTTTTCTAGTCTAGATACACATCCCCATCCCCACCCCCAGTTGTGGATATAGTGTTCTTCTTTGATTCCTTGGACATATAACTAAGGGCTGATTCTAGGTCCTAGGAACATAGATGGATTTAGGTTACTTCCTTTCTCAAAAGCATCGTCTAGCACATTGTTGACCAGGTCCTAGAAGACAAGAGGAACATATTAGGACCAGGTCAAACCAAAGGAAGCCTTCCTAAAGGTCATTTGATGGAGTGAAGAAGTAGCATTATAATGAAAAAGAGCCAAAAAAATAAGAAAGATGATGGCTTCTTTTGACTTAAGAGGTGACAATGGTAGACTAGGAAGAAACAGGTGAATGGTTAGCAAGTTAGGTGGGTCTAGAGCAGACTAGAACAGATATGAGATACTGACTGGTTGAAGGATAGGAATGGAGAACAAACTGTAGAGCACCAGCTGAGTTCTAGAAGAGGATGAAGTTGCTTAAAAGAGCAAGGCATTCTTTCTGCCCATGGCCCAAAGCAGGAGATGGCTGAAATAAACAAACTTGTGAATAAATACATCTGTTGCATTACTTTCCTTGCTCCTTACCCCCTTTGTTGGTAAGACTAGTAAGTAAGCACAGTCTTTCCTGGTAGTGTCAGAAGTGTTCTTATTTTGGGCACAAAGCTTGAGAAAATTGGAATAGGTTGTTGATTAAAACTTGGGGTAGATTGGGGATGAGGGTGTTGTCGAAGTCTAGAAGGACAGGTTTGGGACTTTGGGCATTTTCTGCCTTGGTGCTTTTGCTTCCTTGACAGAAATCTGTATCTCCTTTAAAACTCAATGCAACAAAGTTATGTTTTTTCCTGAAGGTAATTTTATGAATTCGGAGGTCACTGGAGCTAGTTAAGCAGATAAGAATTTGTAGAAATAGGTAGCATTTCCACAAGTCAATACGTTCAGGCTTCATAGACACAGCTTACTGTTTTTCTATTGTACAGTTACAGACATAGAAGAAGTTAAGGACCAGATGGAGGGTTTAAGCCAGGGAGTGATATGATCTTATTTAGCAAAAAATCACTCTGGCTACTGTTTAGAGAATAAACTATAGTGGGGCAATTGTACATTGGGATGGCCAGTTAGGAAACTTAGACTGAATCATGACAGTAAATATGGAGAGAGCTTGGGATGGATATATTTTGAGAGTAGAACTAATAGGAACTGAAGATGGACTTGAGGGTGAGTGAAAGGGGAATCAGGGAGAACTGTTAAGATTTTGGTTTAAGCAAAATGGGTGAGTATGATGTCATTAATTGAAATGGAGAATAGTGGGAAAGAGCATGTTTTAGTGTAAAAATTATTAGTTCTGCTTGACCGTGCTAAGTTTTTGTTTCTTTTTAGACATGCTATCAAGAGATGTGTTGAGCGTGAAAAAATATAGAGGTCTTGATGGTTTCACTTACTGGGGAATCTTACTAAACATTCAAGGAAGAAATAATCCTGGTTTTACACAAATACTTTTAGAAAATGTAAGAAAAGGAAACTTCATTCGATGAGGCCAGCATTGCTGTAATACCCAAATTAGGAAAAGGCATTTAAAAAAGCTACAGACCAATACATCTCACAAACATAGATGAATCTTTAACAAAATAATAGCAAATAAACAAGGGTACCTGTATGAACATTTGTATACCTAACCCTGAATTGTACCCCACATATTTAAAATTAAAAATTAAAAAAAAAAGAATTGTGAAAGACATCCCCCCCAAAAATTAGCAAATAAAATCCAGCAACATATAAAAAGGATAATATAATATGAGCAAACTGAGTTTGTTCTAGGAATTCACAGTGGTAGTTGGAGGGCTTTGAAGACAGGTTATTGAATGGTTATACATATAGTTAGGTAGAAGAAATAAGACCTTGTGTTTGAAGACTGTAGGGTGACTGTAGTTAACACCAGTCTATTGTATGTTCAAAATAGCAAGGAGATAATAATTAGAATGTCCCTAGCATAATGAAAAGATAAATATTAAGGTGATGAATGTCTCAATTACCCTGATTTGATCTGTACACGTTATATGAATGTATCAGATTACATGTACCCCACAAATATGTACGTCTTTTATGTGTCAAATAATAGAAAAGAAAAGCAATAAGTATAATCACCATACTACTTGACTAAACTTAACACCGTATTTCAAACACCTTTATTTCAAAAGATGCAGAAAATGCATTTGACAAAATTCTACAACCATTTGTGATTAAAAAAAACAACAACAGTGAACTAGGAATAGAAAGTCAGTGCCTCGACTTGATAAAGAACATTTAAGAAATACAACTAACATCATTATTAGTGGGTGAAAAACTGAATACTTTTCCTCTGATATTGGAGATGAGGTAAGAATGTTCCTACTTATCCCTTTTATTCAACATTGTACTGGGATTCCAGCCAGTAAAAAAAAGGCAGTAGAAAGAAAAAAGCATACAGATTGGAAAGAAGGAATTAAGACTGTTTTTATTCTCAGAGTATATGATTTTCTTTATAGAAACTCCTAATGAATCTACCAAAAAAAAAGCTGTTGTAACTAATAAATGAGTTTAGCAAGGTTGCAGGACAGAGGCTTATAGATTCAAATCAATTTTACTTTTGTATACTAGCAATGACAGATTGGGAAAAAAACTTAAAGCACCACTTACAATAGGATAAAAAGTATGAACTACTTAGGGATAAACTTGACAACAATGTGTAAAACCTGTACACTAAAACTATAATGCATTACTGAGACAAATTAAATAAGAACTTAATAAATGGTGAGAAATATCATGTTCATAAATTAAAAGATGCAGTATTGTTAAGATGCCAGTTCTACTCAAATTGATCAATAGAGTCGGTGTGTCCCAAATAAAATTCTAACAGTCTTCGTTATAGAAATTAACAAGTTGATTTGGAGATTTACATGACCTAGAATAGCCAAACAAAGACCAACAAAATTGGATGATATACACTATCTGATTTCAAGACTTATTGTGATGCTCTGGTAATCAAAACAGTATGGTATTAGCATTAAGATGAACACACATCAATGGAGCAGAATAGAGAATCTAGAAATAGGCCAATACATACTATATGATTAACTGATTTTCTATAAAGGTACCAAGTATTTCAGTGGGAAAAGAATTTTTTTTTTTCAATAAATGTGCTGTTGTAACTGTTGTGTAGCCATATAAAAAAAAAACTTTGACCTTTACTTAATACTGTATACAGAAATTAACATGAAACGAGTCATAGATCTAAATGTTTGTATAAAAATATAAACTTTCTAAAAGGACATGCAGGAGAAAATTTTGGTAACCTTAGATTTGGCAAATAAATTCTAAGTATGATTTTTTTTTTTTAAGTTGGAGTCTCACTCAGTCACCCAGACTGGAGTGCAGTGGCCGCTCCCGGCTACCGCAGCCTCAACCTGCTGGGCTCCGGCAATCCTTCCGCCTCAGCCTTCCAAGTAGCTGAAACTACAGGCGCGTGCTACCACGCCCGACTGGTTTTTTTTAAATTTATTGTAGAGATGAGGTGTCGCCAAGTTGCCCAGGCGGGTCTTGAACCCGCGGGCTCAGGCAATCCACTCACCTCAGCCTCCCAAGGCGCGGGATTACAGGCTGAGCCACCAAGCCCGGCTTAAGTATGATTTTAAAAAATTGAACATAAAAGAAAAGCCACCAGTAAATTTGACCTCCTTAAAATCATCCTTTTGTCCTTTAGTAGACACTGTTACAAAAATGAAAAGGATGCTGCAGACTAAGAGAAAATATTTGTAAAACTTTTATCTGACCAAGGACTTTCATCTAGAGTGTAAAAAAATCTTATAACTCAGTAACACACAACTTAATTACAAAATCCATTAAAGATTTGAACAGATAATTTGCTGATAATTTGAACAGATAAGATGCTATATGGATGGCAAATAAGCATATGAAAAGATGCTCAACATAGCCATTAAGGAAATGCAAATTAAAATCATAAAATAACACCACAGACCCACTAGAATAGTTAAAGTTAAAAAACAGTGACCACAACCAGTGTTGGCAAGGATATGGAGCTACTGGAACTCTCATGCATTGCTCATGGGAATATAATATGGTACAGTCACTTTGGAAAACAAGTTGGCAGTTTCTTAAAAAGTTAAATATATACCTAACACCTAATAACCTAGCCATTCCATTCTTGGATATTTACCTTAGCAAAATGATATTTGTCCACATAAAGACTTGTTCATGAATATTTGTAATAGCCCCAAAGTAGAAACAACCTAAATATCCATCAGTATATGAAGAGGTAAACCAATCTTGGTATATCCACATGATAGAATACAATCCAGCAATTAAAACAAACAAACAAACAACACAAACAAACAAAACTATTGACATGGTGAATCTCAAAATAGTTACAGTATGTGAAAGAAGCCAGGCAAAAAAGAATACACCCTGTATGATTCTATTTATATGGAACTCTGGGAAATGTGAACTTGATTGTAGTGATGAAAGGCAGATCAATGTCTGCCTGAGGTGGGAATAGGAGAGATCAATCACCCAGGGTCCCCAAGGATGCTTTGGGGATTGATGGACATGCTCATTGTCTTGTTGGGATTATTTCAAAATTGTATATGTATGTCAGGACTCATCAATTTGTATACTTTAAGTGTGTTTTTTGTATGTCAGTTATACCTCAATAAAGGAGTAAGAGCCAAGTTCAAAGAGGCCAGAGTCAGGAACTTTTGATGAAAAGTGTGTCTGCTATAATTTGTAATGCTTTCCATATATTATTTCTGCATTTGTAAAAAAAACTTCCCAGCCAGCAGCAACCCTCCTAAAATGCAAAAGATCTCTGTGTTTATCCTTCAGGGTGGTTGAGTCTGAATGTCTTCTGTGGCCAATCTTTTGGAGAGAAGAACTCTAGGTACTATAGTGGGCAGTGGCATCTTTCAAGTCAAAAGGAAAACACTTTGAGTCTCTAAAACTTGGATGCTGGCTGAGGACTCAGAAATGGTGTTAGAGCTTAGTAATAGAAAAGTTTCTGATGGTTTTCTTACCAATGCCTAAGATTTGTAAGACAACATGGGTCAGAGGAGCTTTGGAATCTTCTTGGCTTCAGAGGTCACCGCCGCCTGACAGGTACCTCATCAAGAAACATTGTAATCACTGTCCTGGGTGGGAATGGGCAGCCCTGGCGTTTCTAGGCAGATGGACAGAGGGGAATAAGAGGGGCTTTACAGGCCAATTAGTATTCAGCAGTCTGGAGAGGAGTTGGTATTCAGGAAGAAGCTTTGCCTGAAACCTGAGAAATCCTGAGAATATTTGTTTCCTGTTTTTGAAAAAGATAGGTGTGAGGATACCATATTAGAACTGGGCCGATGGTATTGACAGGTATTCGCTTTAACCTGCAAATGTTTTACCTGGGAATTTTGTTAAAATGCAAATTCTCATTCAGTAGGTCTGAGGTGGTGCCTGAAATTGTGCAGTTTTAACAAGTTCCCAGGCAGTATTACCCTGCTGACCTGGGACGCACACTTTGAGTAACAGGGTTGTAGCGTGCGGGTCAGGAGGCAAAGAAAGAAGCATTCTAGAAGCCTGATAATTAATGCTGTGAATGCTGTGAGAGATCTGGTTGGCAGGAAGATAGTTGAGTCAGACACATGGACCTTAACAGTTGTGGCTAGGCCACAAAATCCCCTTAAGAGACTGGATCCTGAGCCCTCTCTTTGTTGATAACATTCTAATGAGCAGAGAGATTAAAATAAGTGCTATAATAAGTATTAGCTTTAGGTTATTGGTTTGAAAGGCATATAGTAGAGGAAGTAGAAGAACAATCTCCAAGTTTAACCAGGACACAGAGAAAAGGCCTGGACTGGCAAGGAGCTCCTACCCCTTGAATTGCTGGCAAAAGGATGGTGTAGGGAGGATGACTACAGAGGGGCTGCAGGCTGCCTTGGTGCATGCATGAGCCCTTTTCAGCCTTCACAAGATTTGAAATGTGGAGGATGGCCCTGGCATTCTTATTCTTTTTATTTCTGTGAAACTTCGAGAGTCTTCACAGTGGTTGCCTGACAATTTTTTTTTTTTTTTTTTTTTTTGAGTTGGAGTCTTACTTTGTCGCCCAGACTAGAGTGCAGTGGCTGCTCCCGGCCACCGCAGCCTCGACCTGCTGGGCTCCGGCGATCCTTCCGCCACAGCCTTCCAAGTAGCTGGAACTACAGGCGCGCGCTACGCCTGGCTAATTTTTTGATTTATTGTAGAGATGAGGTCTTGCTTGCCCAGGCGGGTCTCGAACCCGCGGGCTCAGGCAATCCACTCACCTCAGCCTCCCAAAGGCACGGGATTACAGGCTGAG
>CAUYQG010188025.1:0-10690 GCA_963574415.1 Tarsius wallacei
CACGCCTGTAGTTCCGGCTACTCGGAAGGCTGAGGCGGAAGGATCGCCGGAGCCCAGCAGGTCGAGGCTGCGGTGGCCGGAAGCGGCCACTGCACTCCAGTCTGGGCGACGGAGTGAGACGCCAACTCAAAAAAAAAAAAAAAACAAAAGATTGGCCACATTTACTAGAAAAACCAAGTTTTGCCCTAATTAGAAGGGTCACATGCTAAAGTCATCACATAAATCCTTGGCCCTTAACTTCCAAAGGGCTTGAAAACAACCCCAAGAATTCCCAAAGCATTAGATGACTGATGGAAGGTCTGGAGTCTGGCAGGTCAGCTGTTTCCTGTGGCAGCTCTGCTCCCACTGCCTAGCTTCTGTGACCCCCTCCATGCTCAGACTGATTCCCAGGATGTAATGAAGCACAGCTGTCTAGAACAACACTGCTGCAAGAGCAATCACTCATCCATCCTGGTGTATCACTCCACATGGCTCCCACGGATGCAAGCCTGTTTTCTAAGGTTTCAGAAGAATGGTGCCTGCACAGGAAAAGGGAAGACCAAGGGGCGGTGAATATGTTCATGTAGACACTACTGCTTTTTCCTCAACTTTAGCAACCCCCAGAATCTTGCCGCAGAACAAGTTTGAGCTCAGGTGAGCTGATGGTTCTAAAGACCCGAAGCCCACCTCATCCAAGAGACAAAACCAGCAGAATAGTGGAGGAGAGGACATAAGTGAATTTGAAAATAAAGGGCTAGCATTCAAAAGACTAATTCTTACTCTTACTAAAGGCACTGGATTAGGGAGAGAAGAGAGAAGGAACATAGCCATCAGAGCAAGCAATCAATCGATAGAGACAGTATGCAAAGCTGGAGGAGAAAGGAAAGAGACACCATTTACTCTGTGCCTTAAAAGTGGGACAGAGCCGGGCTCAGTGACTCAGCCGGTAATCCCGCGCCTTGGGAAGCTGAGGTGAGTGGATTGCCTAAGCCCATGGGTTCGAGACCCGCCTGGCCAACTTGGCGAGACCTCATCTCTACAATAAATCAAAAAATTAGCCGGGCATGGTAGTGCGCGCCTGTAGTTCTGGCTACTTGGAAGGCTGAGGTGGAAGGATCGCCAGAGCCCAGCAGGTCGAGGCTGCAGTGGTCAGGAGCGGCCACTGCACTCCAGTCTGGGCGACAGAGTAAGACTCCAACTCAAAAAAAAAAAAAAAAAAAAGTGGGACAGCAAGGAAGAGGCTGGGGGCTTCATCCTGAAGTCAGTCATCTAGCAAGACTCTAATAGGTAAATATGGACCAAGCTCACATGTCCTTCTCTGTGTGGGGGTGGATTACCACAAGCAAAGAAAGGTTAGCAGCTGTCTAAATTCTCTGGAATTTGTTTTTTCTGGTCACCTATCTTTAGGCTCTGAGTCAATGATTCTCCACAGTCCCTTTTCCCATTCCCATTCCAAATCCAAGAGACTTTTCTGGAAGGTAAAGAGGGGGCTGGCCAGGAAAAACTATACTTAACCCATAGCTGAGCACCAGGGGCCTGAGTGACCAGATGAATAAGGCTCAAGGTGCTACCACACATGCCCCACAGCCTGGCCCCTGGGATTTGTTCCTCCCTGCCCTAAGCATGTTCTAGCAGACTGGAAGGCTTACATATGTATACTAATATGCCATCTCACATTTCTCAAATGTGCTTACCTCTACTTTGACAAATGACGTAGGAGTCAGGTCTTTGGGTCTCTGTGGGAACCCTGGAACTTCCCATCTTATACTTTTTTTTTTTGAGTTGGAGTCACACTCTGTCACCCAGGCTGGAGTGCAATGGCATGCTCATGGCCACCACAGCCTCCACCTGCTGGGCTCAGGCGATCCTTCTGCCTTAGCCTTCCAAGTAGCTGGAACTACAGGCATGTGCCACCATGCCTGGCTAATTTTTTTATTTATTGTAGAGATGAGGTCTCGCCAAGTTGCCCAAGCTAGTCTTGAAACCCTGGGCGCAGACAATCCTCTCACCGCCCACTCCCAAAGTGCAAAGTGCTGGGATTACAGGTGTAAGCCACCACACCTGACTCCACCTTATACCTTGAGACAACACATACCCACTTCCTTCCTCCTTCCTATTTCACCTTGCCAGCACCAGATACCTCTCTGCCCTGGAACCTCCCACCTGATACCTTGGGACAACACATAACCCTTTCCTTCCTCTCTCCACTTCACCTTGCCAGCACTCCAAATACCCCTCTGCCCCTGCCCTGCTGCAGGTACCAGAATACCAATCCCCAGCCACAGAGATGCTCCTTTCCTAAGGCTTCTCAGCTTTCCTTCCCATAACACTGCAAACTAGCATCAACATGCATACCCAGCCACTAGGCAAACTTCCCAGTCTCCATGGGAACAGAATCAAAACTTCTTCACTTTCCTCAGGTCCCTACCCCACTCCCAGCAACCTCATTTCCAACAGATGACTGGCCTCCTACATATCATAAAACAAGTCTCTCAGACATGACCTTTCATCACTTTTGCCTTACCACCTTGGCCCATCTCAGAAGAAGGCAGGTCCTCATCAAGATTCCTGTCTTCTCCAAGCCCTGGCCTTACCTATCATCACCCCAATCCCCAAATCTTCAGGCCTCTCCTCATTTCTAACTCCTCTTATTCTACAAACACGCAAGTTTTCTAGACAAAAAAAAAACCCCTTCATCCTACTTCCTCCACCTTAAGCTACCTGTTCCCTGGCCCCTATAGGAGTTAATATACATTCAGCATATGAATGAATGAACTCAGAGGTTAGGAAAAAGAAGAAAAGGCCATAGAAACTGGATGAGGTTGGTTTTGGTAGCTACAGGATTTTTTGGTGGTGGTAGATAATACTCGCCTGCTGCTCTGGAGAATATTAAGCCTTCAGACCCAGATTCAGCAAGGAAAAATTACTGCGAAAAATAAAATTACAGGAGTAGTTGATATTGGATAGTGATCAGGCCACCATACTCTAGTCTGGGCAACACAGCGAGACCCTATCTCTAAAGGAAAACAGAAAACCACTGTAAAGAGAGAAGGGAGGATTTAAAAAGAATTTGGGTAAAATCTACCCTGGGTATGTATGTTGCGAGACAGGAATCAATGATAGAAGAGGTAAAAGAGTGAGATAAATAGGCAAATGAAAAGCGAGTATAGTGTAAGGGAAGGCAATGGGGTCAAGTCTGTTCACTGTGTCAAATGACACAGACAAGTCCAGCTGCAAAAAGACCAAGCAGGTATTTGATCTGAAAATTAGGTGATTGGGTACAGTGGCTCACACCTGTAATCCTAGCATTTTGGGAGGCAGAGGCAAGAAGGTTACCTGAGTTCAGGGGTTCGAGACCAGCCTGGACAACTTGGCGAGATCTTGTCTCTACAATAAATCAAAAAATTAACTGGGTGTGGTTCCAGCTACTTGGAAGGCTGAGGCAGAAGGATCACCTGAGCCTAGCAGGTTGAGCCCGCAGTAGCTGTGAGTGTGCCGCTGCACTCCAACTTGGGAGACAGAGTGAGACTCCTACTCAAAAAAATAGAAAAGAAAAGAAAATTAGGTGATTGGAGGACTGCTGTGGCATACAAGTGTGAACAGTTGTGGAATTAATAGCTTGAGGAGTGAACAGCAGGTGAAGAAGTAGAAATAGGGCTGCTGACTCCCCTTGCAGGAATTTAAGAGGTTAAAGGAGGAAAGGAGTAGTGACACATGATGATCATCTATCCACCTAGCCCAGGGTATCCCAGAATGCCTCCATGCTACCCAGGCACCTGGGCTTTAGCAGGGCTCACAGAACTCATCAATGTCATGTGGGCTCCTCTCCTCCAGCCTCAGTGAACATCTGTAAAGTGAGTTCCCATTCTATCTCCCCAAACATGTGATTACTCCCAAACCCAAATGGGGAGTCTGCACTTGTAGAAAAGGCTTCCCAAGAAAATCAGGAGGCCCTTACCTCACAGTAAACAATGTCTGCTCCATAATCCAGGGCCAGCAGTCGCATTGGAAGAGTCCCCACCCGAACCATCGGGGCTAAAATTAATTTGTTGTGGTAGCACAAAGAAAGGCTATTCACAATCATTCCTCCTCTGCTACAGCCTGAAGAAAGGGAAAACAAACATCAGAAATTCAAATGGAGAATATCTTTTCTGTTACCAAGGGCAAGCTTTCCTTCTTCCTTCTAACACAGTAGTAGTTGGTTTTCCTTTTCTCTGATCATAAAAAGTATACATGCACATTCATTCATCTTACAAATATTTACTTATTACAAGCACCCAGTCTTTGTCAGTCATTGTCTTAGTCTCTTTATATTAGCAAACAAAACAGACAAAAACCCCAGATCTGGCAGCTTTCATTCTAGTGGGGAAACAAAGACAAAAACAATAAGGCTTAATAAAGAAATAATGTAGTATGTTGAGAAACTGGTAGTGCTACATAATTAAAAGAGAGCAGGAAGAAGGGAGGCTGAAAGTGCTGAGGTTATGGGAGCCCAACTCAGCAGGGAGGGATAGGGGTGAATGAGGGCATGACTGGTATGGTTTCTTGTCCAACCCCCAGTTCCTCCTCTAGACCACCCAGACAACAAGCTCCACAAGAACAGGACCATGGCTGTTCTGTTCACTACCAGATTTCTAGTACCGAGTCTAGCACGTGGCCTTTAGTGGCTGCTTTGAAAGGCATGCCTAAACACTCACCTCTGTGGTGGCTGACAAGATGCCCTCAGGTAGACTGGGTGAGCTGGAAACTTTCTGTGACATGTCCTGCCTCCAAGAAGGCTCCTCTCAGAAAAACTAGGCAGCCCCTATGCCTTTCTCAGGGAGTGCCACAACCACTCACCCACTGTGAGGTCACACCCAGATCACCACATTAGTCACTCATTCTCAATCTCCTGTACCATTCCTTTTAAGGGTTTATTTCCTCTATTCCTCTCCATTTATTTCTTAGACAGTAACCTTAACTTCAGTTACATGTATGCAATATCCTCCCAACCTAAAAAAAGGCCTTAGAGAAAAATATCACTGAATATGTTGAGTTTATTCAGGAATCAGAAAAGAGATTACAATCCAGGATGCGAAGAATGACAAACCACAAGTGCATCTGGGGAGGAAAGAGTAAAGGGAAGCTTTTTTTTTTTTGGCAAAAAGGGGAAGATTCACATAAGCTGCTTAGAAAGAGTTCCTCGGTTCCAGAGTCTCGAAGCCAAAGTTGTCTTCAATTCATTGGTAGAGATGCCATTACCAGGCAGGTGTTCTTTTGAGAGGTTCTTTTTTTTGAGTCAGTCTCACTCTGTTGCCCAGGTTGGAGTGCAGTGGCACAATCATGGCTACCATGGCCTAAACCTGCTGGGCTCAGGAGATCCTTCCGTCTCAGCCTGCCAAGCAGCTGGGACCAGAGGCATGCCACCCTTCCCAGCTAATTCTTTGATATATTGTAGAGATGAGGTCTCCTGTCATGTTGCCCAGGCTGGTCTCAAACTCCTAGGCTCAAGCAATCCTCTTGCCTAGGACTCCCAAAGTACTGGGATTATAGGTGTGAGCCACCGCACCCAGCCTGAATTACTACAATTCCAAAGAATGTCTAGTGATAAACCTTGTCACAGAAATGTATGTATGGAAGACATGCAAAACGTGCAAGCCATGAGAAGCAGGAGAGTCATGAAGGTAGTGAAGGGATTTCTTATGAGAGTTTTGGAAAGTACTTGGAAACAGTTCTTATCTCAGACACGTAAGCATGAGCCCCTCGTCTTTCATGCCTTTCTGGCTCTATTTTGTCTGGATCTCACAAAAGTTATTTCATCCTGGTATCTGCAGCTTTCACAATCCCATTAATAATAATAATGCTTTCAAGCCAGGTTCGGTGGCTCAGCCTGTAATCCCGCGCCTTGGGAGGCTGAGGTGAGTGGATTGTCTGAGCCCGTGAGTTTGAGACCCGCCTGGGCAGGCGAGACCTCATCTCTACAATAAATCAAAAAATTAGCCGGGCGTGGTAGCGCACACCTGTAGCTCCAGCTACTTGGAAGGCTGAGCGGAAGGATCACCAGAGCCCAGCAGGTCGAAGCTGCGGTGGCCGGGATAGAGTGAGACTCCAACTCAAAAAAAAAAAATAATAATAATAATAATAATAATGCTTTCAGATTAAACATAACACTACTCAGGGAAAGCAATGAGTGTAAAAAAAACTTTACCATTCTCTTCCATGTCAATTTTCCCAAAGACCAAGATCTTGCTTAAAAAGCAATTTCTTGGCCGGGCACAGTGGCTCATGCCTGTAATTCCAGCACTTTTGAAGACCAAAGTGAGAGGATTGCCTGAGCTCAGGGGTTTGAGACCAGCCTGGGCAAATTGGCGAGACCTCATTTCTACAATAAATAAAAAAACTAGCTAGGCATGGTTGTGCACACCTGTAGTATCAGCTCCTTGGAAGGCTGAGGTGGAAGGACTGCCTGAGTCCAGCAGGTCAAGACTGCAAAGGCCATGATAGGGCCACTGTACTCTAGCCTGGGTGATAGATTTAGACGCCAAATAAAAAAAAAAAAAAAAAAAAGGAAATTCTTTACAATACAAATTTAGAGCTAAAATGAAAATCAACTAGGATTAAATATTTAAAGAATTATCCAATAAAAAAATGCAAATAAGAAAAAAAACAGGGCAACCGCCTCGGGTCCCTTCCCACTGTGGGAGCTTTTCTGTCCTCTTAATAAATCCTGCTTTCTCAAAAAAAAAAAAAAAAAAGAAAGAAAAAGAAAAAAAACTAGGCTAGACGCAGTGGCTCACGCCTGTAATCCTAGCACTTTGGGAGGCGGAGGTAAGAGAATTGCTGGTTCAAGACCAGCCAGGGCAATTTGGTGAGACCTCATCTCCACAATAAATAAAAAATTATTTAAATGATAAAAAAAAACTAGCCAGGTATGGTGGCGCACACCTATAGTTCCAGCTACTTGGAAAGCTGAGACCGAAGCATCACCTAAGCCCAGCAGGTTGAGGCTGTGGTGGCTGTGAACATGCAACTGCACTCTAGCCTGGGCGACAAAGTGAGACTCTGACTCAAAAAAAAAAAAAAAAAAAAGAAAAAACTAAAAGAATCTATTATATTTGGAAGAGAAAAGAGGCAATGTAGCATTTCATGGTTAAGATCCTGAGCTCTGGAATCAGGCCTTCATTTGAATCCCAGCTGTGTCCCAGGCAGATTAATTAACCCAGCCTAGCCTCAGCTTCTTCTTCTGGAATATGAGGCTCCAATAGACTCTACGTCAGGGAGGTGGGAAAAGTAAATTTCACGATGCACAACAGTCCCCAGCACACAGTAAAGGCTTGGTAAAGCTAACTGCTCTCAACTCACCATTATGCTTTCACACTTTCAAAACACACTCTAATATCTGTTGTTATATCAACAAACATCTACTAACTCTTTTAAGAACAAGGCAGTATTTGAGATGTAAAAAAATAGAAAGAACTAAGTTGTTGACTTCAAGGAGCTTCTTGGTTCTAAAACTCCCATCATCTGTCAAGTGAGCCACAACAGTCTACACGTAGAATTAAGTACATATAAAGCCAGGCACGGCGGCTCACGCCTGTAATCCCAGCACTTCAGGAGGCAGAGGCAAGAGGATTGCCTGAGTCCAGGGGTTCAAGACCAGCCTGGGCAACTTGGTGAGACCTCGTCTCTACAATAAACCAAAAAATTAGCTGGATGTGGTGGCATGCACCTGTGGTTCCAGCTACTTGGAAGGCTAAGGTGGAAGGATCAACTGAGCCCAGCAGGTTGGGGCTGCAGTGGCCATGAACATGCCACAGCACTCCAGCCTGAACAGAGTAAGAGTCCGACTCAAAAAAAAAATTAGCCGGATGAGGTGGCATGCACCTGTGGTTCCAGTTACTTGGAAGTCTGAGGTATAAGGATCTCCTGAGCCCACCAGGTTAAGGCTGCAGTGACCGTGAGTGTGCCACTGCACTCCAGCCTGGGCAACAGAATGAAAGCCCAACTCAAAAAAAAAAAAAAAAAAAAAAGACAGGGTTTCAATCTGTCACTCAGGCTGGAGTGCAGTGGCACAATCATAGTTCACCGCACCCTTGAGCTCCTGGGCTCAAGAGCCCCTCCTACCTCAGCCTCCTGGGTAGCTGCAACTACAAGTGTGTACCCCCATGCCTGGCTATTTTTTTTTTTTTTCTGTAGCAACGGGGTCTCACTTGGTTGCCCAGGCTAGTCTTGGATTCCTGGCCTCAAGTGATCCTCCCACTTTGACCTTCCAAAGTGCTGGGATTATAGGCTTGAGCCATCATCAATGGCCCATAGCTGGGCTTTAATAAGATCACTCAGGAAATGATGAACGGAAGGGCAGAAGACAGAAAGGCAGCACAGAGTTGGGTTTGAAGAAGGGTCAAAGGGCCCAGGCATACTACAGTAACAACAGATAGAGTCAGAACGGCTAGTACTGTACAACAATCCCGCTACAAGAAGGATAATGGAGGAATAGTGAAGAAATACTAATAGCATTTTTTATTTTTGCAATGCCTTGTAATTCCCAAAGTGCTTCAATTATAATTATGACTCTCAAGCCTGGCTACATCTGGAAAGGTTTTTAGAAAAATACCAATTTCTAGGCCTTACACCAACCAAGTAAATCAGAATGTAAACTCCACAAGGGTAGGAATTTTGTCTGTGTTTGTGGCACATGTGTGGTGCTAAGGAAATATTTGTTGAATGAATAAATAAATGAATGAATGACTGTACCACTATTAACTGAGATCCAAGCATATCAAGCTCCCACACCCAGAAGCTTACTTTTTTTTTCACAGTAAGTAAACCTTTCCAATCTCTAAAGCACTACTTATAAAATGTGTCTCGACCCACCTGGGCAACTTGACGAGACCTCATCTCTACAATAAATAAAAAAATCAGCTGGGCATGGTAGCACGTGCCTGTAATTTCGGCTACTTGGAAGGCTGAGGTGGAAGGATCGCCAGAGCCCAGCAGGTCGAGGCTGCTGTGGCCGGGAGCGGCCACTGCACTCCAGTCTGGGCGACAGAGTGAGACTCCAACTCAAAAAAAAAAAAAATGTGTCTCAACAACAACTAGAAGTTACTTGATGTCTACTCTGAGCAGGAGGAAAAGAGAGGACCCTTAGGCAGTATCTGATCAAGTAACAAGAAAAAAATAGGGACCATGGGAGAGACAGGCTCAGATAAGCTCTAACCTATATGAGGTTTTGAAGTAGTCATATTGTAAGGGTTTAAGCATAATGAGAAAGCAGTTATATACTAACCAGATACCCTGCCCTGAATATTTCAACAAAACCCAAATGCACGTACATACCTTTTTTTTTTCTGATAATTCTTTCAATGTATACGTTCTGGTTTGGTGCAAAGCAATTCTTTTTTTAAATCTGAAAAACAGTGGCACATGGAAATAGATGACAACTATCAGGTCAGACATCCAAGGAACTAGTATACTTAGGTAAGGAACAAGGAGCCCTGAGTTCTAGGCAAGAATCATAAAAGTAGAACAAGGGTGGGTACAGTGGCTCATGCCTACAATTCCAGCACTTGAGGCCAGGAGTCCAAGACCAGCTTGGGCAACACAGCAAGACCTCATCTGTACAAAAATAAAATTAAATAAATGATCTGGGCACGGTGATGTGCACCTGTAGCCCTAGCTACTGGGAAGGTTGGGAAGGGAGGACTGCTTGATCCCAGGAGTTTGAGGCTGCAGTGAGCTACGATTGTGCCACTGTACTCCATCCTGGGAGACAGAGTAAGACCTTGTCTTAAAAAAAAAAAAAAAAAAGAAATAGCATAGAATCACAAGATCTTGGGGTATACTTTATAACAACTCCCATCTATCATATCACCTCATATCACCAACTAATGGTCATCTGGCCTATAAATGGAATTTATTTGAGTTGGAGTCTCACTCTGTCGGCCAGACTGGAGTGCAGTGGCATACTCACAGCCACTGCAGCCTCAACCTCCTGGGCTCAGGCGATCTTTCCACCTCAGCCTTCCAAGTAACTGGAACTACAGGTATGCGTCACCACACCCAGTTAATTTTTTTTTATTTATTGTAGAGACAAGATCTTGCCAAGTTGCCCAGACTGGTCTCAAAACCCTGGGCTCAGGCAATCCTCTCACCTTGGCCTCCCAAAGTGCTGAGATTACAGGCTTGAGCCACCACACTCAGCCTAAATGGACCTTTTTTTTTTTTTTAATCTTGTTAACTTTTGATGTTTTGAAGTCTGCTTTGTCTGCTAAATGAACTTTTTAATGACGGAAAACTCAGCACTCTCAGGATAGACCTGGGAAGTTCTAGTTGCTACAACAGTTCTTTATATCAAGTTCAGAATCTGCCTCCCTGTCATCCATGGGTTCTAACTTTGCTTTCTAGAATGATACACATCACATCTCATCTCTTTCCCACCTTGCAAATTCCTCAAATACATAAAAAAAGACTTTTCAGCCGGGCTCGGTGGCTCAGCCTGTAATCCCTCGCCTGGGGAGGCTGAGGTGAGTGGATTGCCTGAGCCCGCGGGTTCGAGACCCGCCTGGGCAACTTGGCGAGACCATCTCTACAATAAATAAAAAATTAGCCGGGCATGGTAGCGCACGCCTGTAGTTCCAGCTACTTGGAAGGCTGAGGCGGAAGGATCCCCGAAGCCCAGCAGGTCGAGGCTGCCGTGGCTGGGAGCAGCCACTGTACTCCAGTCTGGGCGACA
>CAUYQG010188032.1:0-23878 GCA_963574415.1 Tarsius wallacei
TTTTTTTTCCTTTTGGCATGTTTGAGTTCCTTGTAAATCCTAGATGTTAGGCCTTTGTCAGATATACAGTTGGCAAATATTTTTTCCCATTCTGTGGGCTGTCTCCCCACTCTCTTGATGGTTTCTTTGGCTTTGCAGAAGTTTGTCAGTTTGATGAGGTCCCACTTGTCTATCTTATCTCTTATGGCATGGGCACTTGGGGTTTTGATCAGGAATTGGTTGCCAGTTCCCTTTTCCATAAGAGTGTCTCCTGCATTTCCTAAGGTACTTATAGTTTGAGGTTTTACATTTAGGTCACTGATCCATTTAGAGTTGATTCTTGTGTATGGTGATAAGTAGGGATCTTATTTTAATCTTCTGCATGTGGTCAGCCAGTTTTCCCAGCACCATTTAATGAATAGGTTCTCCTCTCCCCGTCCATTGGCAGTGGAGGCTTTGTTGAAGATGAGTTGGTGGAGAAATTGAGGTTTTGTTTCTGGAATCTCTATCCTGTCCCATTGATCTGTATGCCTGTTCTTGTACCAATACCAGGCTGTCCTGATTATTGTAGCTTTATAATAGAGTTTTAAGTCTGGAAGTGTGATACCTCCCACTTCGTTTTTTTGTTTTGTCTTGTTTCGTTTTTTGCTAAGGATTGTTTTGGCGATTTGTGGTCATTCATGTTTACATACGAATTTCTGTATTATCGTTTCCAGATATGAGAAGATTGCTACTGGTAATTTAATGGATATTGCATTAAATCCATAGATTGCCTTGGGTAGGATGGACATCTTAACACTGTTGTGAATCTCCATTTTCAAATTAGAATACTTTGGTTAGACTGGAGTTTTGTGTTCTGCATTATCTTTCACAAGTTAGCAAAGTTATGTGATTGCCCCATAAAATCCTCCAATTTTGGAATAATTTACATAACACATAACATCTATTCCTTAAAAAAGGAAATCAACTATGAAAATGCCTGAATTTATCACTTTGAAAACATGCAACAAGTTTGTAATTTATTCTAACTACATTGTGAAGCAATGGAAGCTGTTTTAAAAAGTGGTGTCACGCCTGAATCATTGTGAAATCCTAGAGGTCTTTTGCCACATGGCACCTAGAGAAGTCAAGTGGCAATGTGAAACTTTTTGCCACTGCAGATCTCACCTTTTTTATTTGCCTGCCTGAATTACAGATTCTTTTTTATTTTCCCATTTCATTGTAAATGCCGCAAGACTACATCTAAGAATTATAGTCATGAGCTTCAAGGCATTAATTTGATGGGTGAGCCTTTCTGGTTTGAACATTAATTATTTAGTCTTATTTTATTATTTCTTTCATTTCTCATTTTATCCTACATATCACTTATTTTCTCTCTTGTCATTTTCCTATTTTTTTTTTCCTTTGAGCAATAGGAGTCTATTTGAGCCAACTTCCCAAATATCGATATATTTACTTTTCCTGCAGGATTCAATTCTATCCCCATCTCCATCACTTTTTTCCCTTATTTTCAAAATCCTATCCTTCCATTTTCCAAAATGTTCTGACTTTAAATCATTCGATTTCCTAATCATCCTGTTTCTTCATTAATTTTCTATCACCCCAAATCTTGTTGTGATTATGAATGAATACATCCTAAATATGTCTCCTGGGGCTTTTTTGTTTAATTTTTTCTCTTTTTTTCATATAATTTTCTTTCTTACCTCTGTTGTTTTAAGTTCTTTTACCCATTCTTTTCATAATCTTAGATATTAGAGGACCGATTTATTTAATGCTGGTCGGTAGCATTGTTTTTATCAAAGATGGCATACATCTACGTACAGAAAGCTATGATCCTGACACTTGAAATCAGAGGTGATGAGAAAAACATAGCAGATGGGATTTAGAGACTTCAATTTGTGACTTAGACCTACCCTTTGGGGGTCACTTCCCTTCTTTGAGTGCCAAGTTTCTCTTCTAGCCCAACCAGAAAATGTGACCAGATGCCCTAACATATCTTCTTTCTTCCTACTAGAAGGAAGCCCTCCTCTGCCTGACATGGATGCCACCCTTTGGTGCCAGCATGGACAGTATCCTCTCCCATCACTAAGCACTGGATCCTTCTGCCTTTGATCTCTGGAATCCAGGATACATCCCAGAAAGGTGAATGCAGCACTGACCAATAATATAGCCACCTACCATAAGTGGATGCTTAAATTTGAATTAGTAAAATCAAAAGTTCAATTTCTGAGTTCCACCAGCCACATTTTAAATGTTCAGAATTGTCTGTGACTAGGGCTACCTTATTGGAAAGTGTAGATTAGAGCATTCCTTTCATTTCAGAAAGTTCTGCAGGATGGTGTTGGACTAGAGGATAAAGACTTGAACTCAAAAATAAAAAAAAGACTTGATCTCCTGCCCAAGCCAGCATTCTAGTCCCTGCTCTTATACCCTAAGGGTGCTAGTGGGCCTGTAGTGGACATACCTTCCACCTCTCTCCAGGTAAGCTTCTACCTACTTCCCAGACAACCTTGTAAAAACACCTAAAAGCTCCTGCCAAGTGGATAGTCCTCTTACCTTACTTCCACAGCTCATAAAACATGTTCCTAGTTTAATGGGAACCAATAAGAACTCTGATGTAATCCCACTCTTCTTTAAGGGTGCCTGGAAAGCTATTCACTGCTCTTCAGTATGTCATAGGCCTAACCGTCTCTTGAAAGAGGAAATTGAAATTGAGGTGGGCTTAAAGGGTCAGTTACTCTCAATTCTACCTGAGAGACCGTAGAAGGAAGCTGGAGGGGTAGGGTGGCTGGTGGTAACACTAAGCCCCACAAATCAGTCTGCAAGGGAGAGAAGGGGACATCAGGGTATCCTACCAAATCTTCTGATTGAGCTAGACCAGAAACCCAGAGCTCAGAGAAGAAAAGCAGCCCACACAGGCTGAGTTATAAAAATCAAACTTTTAAACTCCCAGCCAGTGTGTCTTCCCTATAACATGTAAGGCTGAAAAGACAGGCTGGGTCTGTATGATAAAAAGCTCAACTGTCCCATCTGCAATTTGAATAGTGTGAGCAATCAATTATAATAATGACATTATTAATAAAATATGTCATTTTATTCTTTACAAAGTGCTTTCACATCTATTACATCATTTAACTCTTAATTCAACCTGGTGAGGCAAGAAAAGCAGACAAGACTTCTCAAATTTGCAGATGGGAAATTGAGTCTCAGAGAAGGCGTGTGAATTGTTCAAAATCATGTAACAGTTAAGAGGTGACAAAGAAGGTGTCCAAACCCAAACCCAGTGCAAGTCACTCAACTCTTCCATTTCATAGAGTCAAAGGCAGGATTCTGCCTTTACAAAGAAGAACAAGAAAGTATGTGGAGAAGAGAGGGAACAGAAATAGAAAGGGATGATGAAAGGATTTAAAGGAAGCTAGACGGCAAGGAAATGAATTAAAGAAGACTTCTCCTTATTGAAAATCATTAACTCAAAAATCAAAAGGTGGATTAATGTCCAGGATGAGTAAAAACAGCCTAAAAAAGTGGAAAGGAAGGAAGATCATTTCATGACATCAGGTAAGCCTTTCACTTTTGTGTCTTCACATACACGCACCCAGGAGACAGGTGCAGGTATGAGAAGTAGCGAATAGAGTCCAATATAAAAGCTATAAAACTCTCCTTCCTAGGTTTTCATCTGATTTTTCTAGGGGTGTTGAAAAAAGTAATAAGGAAATGTACTTTAACAAGTGGTTTTCAATTGCAGAGATTTGCCCCCAGGCCAATTGTCTGGAGATATTTTTGATGATCATAGCTTGCGGAAGGAGCTACTGTCATCTCATGGCTAGAAGTCAGGGATGTTGCCAAACATTCCACAATGCCCAGGGCACCCCTCAACAACAACAATTACCCACTCCAAAATGTCAATAGGGTCAAGTTTGGGAAACCTAAACTGCTAAAACCAGAATTGCTGCTGGGGAACTCCAATGGAGTTCTAATTCTGGCTAAGCCCAGGGTCAGCCTAAGCCAGGACCGCCAAGAGAAAAACAGGAGATGGTGCTGAGAACAAACCTGTTTTCCTGGCAACTTGGCTGTAGCGTCTCTTGAGGATATGTGCCCCTAAGAAACCAGTTGTCTTAAGAAGAGCGTGGCCCTCCTGTCCAGTGTTGATACAGGGAGTTCCGGGGTTCCAGGTATAAGAGGTAATAATTTTAATAAACCGAGAATGTCTATGAGAAAGCAGAGTCCACTGCATAGGTCTGGAGCTCCTGTGGTAAAATCACTCAGTTTGCAAAGAAGCTCTAGTTTGGAGCCAGAATTGCTATCTCCTTTCAGCTCCACCAATAAAGAGCTAGGTGGTGTGGGATGGATCGCAGAGCACCAGTTTGGGGGACAGATCAGCTAGGGATCAAATCCTGCCCTTGTCTCTTGTTTTATTATTATTTTAAATAAACCTTTTACCCACTCTCTCCTGTGTAAGTTGAAAGTAACAATGGTGGCCATTGCCTTGCTAAGCCACGGTCTGACCATGGGGCTCCTTAATCCACAGTCATCATGTTTCCTGACCTTGGCCCCCTCTCCTATCTTGGGAAGGTGAATCTACTTGCTCTCTCTCTCTCTAATTTACTTTTTAAATAAGCTATATTTTTCAATTTAAAAAGCAATGGTATAAAAATTTTCAGGGAAACTTGAAGTATAATGCTTCACATGAATTTCATGATGCTAATTCGTGGGGGCTGTTATTCCCTTGCCCTTTTCAACCCTCCACCCTTCACAGAGCCTCAGCTTCCTTGATGATAAAGGCAAGACCTTGACCTAATTCTTTTCCAAAGTACTTTCCAGACTGAAAAATACAGAATGTTCCAGACTTCTGGGCTGTTGATATTTGGCACTATCATTTAAAGAAAAAGAAGTCTCTATGAGTCTCTATTACCTTGAGTGATAGATTTTTCTATCTGCCTTGAGATTTTGCTTTACTCTCATCTGAGTCCTATGATGCTAGTACCACACCGAGCTCAGGTATCATCTGTCCCTCGAGGTTGCTACTTACACTTCCTCAAGCAAATCTCAGGTCTGCTAGGATCACACTGTACTTCTCTTCTCAGTTATAACCACATACATCTAGACTGTTACCCAAGTACCCATGGTGCTTCTAAAAGGCAAACATTATGTTGCCGGAGAGAAGTAAGTAATTTAGTATATGAGAGCAATTTTAGTTGAATTATGTTTTTTGTATAATATTTAACACATGTAATTATTTTATTACATAAATTGCACATAAATATGAAGAAGCAAATGGCATTGCCTATAATTCTACCTTCCAGAGATCACTCTATGATATTTAGATAGAATTCATTTCAAGTGATAGCTAGACCATAAAGCACAATTCTATAATCTGCAGTTTCTCATTGCAATAAGCCATGAACAGTTTTTATTTTTATTCTTATAGACCAACCACCATCTTTTACATTGCTTCATTGTGTGCTTTTCTGAGATGTGTGATAATTAATTCATTTAATCCATGTTGATGACATTTGAGTTCCAATTTTTAGCTATATGAAAGAAATACTCCTGTAACTGTATATTTGTTCACTTATCTGCTTAGAATACATTCCCATAAACATTTAAATACACATAAAAATGAGAGAGCCATAAATATCTTGGTCATCTTTTTAACCCTTTGTCTTCCAGTGGTGTCTGGCACAGAATACAATTTTATACTCATTTGTTGATTAAATGAATTTTTTGAAGTGTAATTATTGGATCTTTTACATCTTTACATACATTATCAAGTTATATATAGAAAAATTATACAAGTGTATAACTCTATCAACAATGTTTAAGAGAGCCTTTTTATTTCCTTCACTCTTGCCAATATTGGGCATTGACAATATTTCAACCATTGATAAAATTATTGCCAAAAATTATTTCATTTTACTTATCTCTTAGGTTCTTTGCGATATTAAATTTCTTTGTTTATATCATTTACTGTTTATGTATCTTTTTGTCTGTCCTCATTCTTTGTCCATTTTTGCATTGAATTTTTTAAAAATCTTTTTCCAGTTAATTCATGAGTACTCTCTGTAGTAAAGATATTAATACTCAATCGGTCATTTATATTAAGCATATTTTTCTGAGTGCTATTTATCTTTTAACTTTATTTATTATGTTATTTCATATATATATACACACACACTATATATGTATGTATATAAATAAATCATATATATATAATTTAATCTAATGCTTTATGGCTACTGTGAGGGTCACACAAACCCAAATGCCATCAGAGCCAGGCAGGTAACAAAACTGAAAAAAGCTGTATGTAACACCACTGGCTATGTCCTTACTGAGACAAACCAGAAGTAATGTGTCTAGAGCATCCAATTCCATTCTTTGCTTCTTTCTTTCTTTCTTTCTTTCTTTCCCCATCCCTTCTTAATATCTTCCTTTTTTCCTTTCTTCTTCCTTCCTCTTTCTTTTTTTCTTTCATCCATTCTTTTTCTGTTCCTTTTTTATCCTTTTCATTTTCTCTGTCTCTACCTCTCTTCCCCTTCTTTCTTTCTTTTTCATCCTTAAGAAATCCTTCTACAAGCGGAATACAGTTTGGGGGAGTATCTGAGCCAGGCACTATCGATCTATGATTTCTGCTTTCATGACTCCTTGAATTTATGCCTTGCTTTCACAAAATATCCTCCACCCTAAAATTGGGGAGGTTTTATATATATATATATATATATATATATATATATATATATATATGAAAACATGAATATATATACACACATATATGTGACTATATGTGTGTGTGTATATATACATGTTTTCATCATCTTATTTTTAAAATGTATTTTAAAATCATACTTTAAATTCCAAATGCTTGCTGTTATTGCATACCAATTTCCCATATACCCAAAAGTCTATTCCTGTACATTTGGCCTTTCCTGTCAGTTTGTCTATTTCTGACTTTATCTGTACACTCTCTGTTTTATTTGCTCTATTTCCATAGCAGTTCTTAGAAGATTTTTGATGATGCAATTCCCTAAGTCACCTTACACAGTCTCTATATCCTTATATTCTTTTTTCTTTTACAAGTTTATTGGGTGTTCTTACATTTTTATTTAGTTATGTCTCCAGATAAACATTTTTTGCAATAAGAATTTGTATTGAATAGAATTAAATTTATTCTTAAGAAGAATTTACATACCAGATACTGACTCTTCTTTTCTAGTAAAATAATAAGTAAATTCATGTACTTGGATACAATTGTGTACCTTTCTTCCTAATGTATAATTAGGTACTATACATTTTTATTATTATTTTGAATGGCATATATGTAGTATATATATATATATATATACACATATATATTTAATACAAATAAAATTCATTACTAGATATATGTATGTATATATGTATATACACATTATATATACACACAATATGCTATGTACACATATACACAGTACATATAATGCATGTGCATTATATATAACCTGCCCAAAATGTTGAATATTAATGTTGATATCAGGCACTTTTGTCTTTTATGGGATTTTAGTTGCAGTGCTGATAGTACTCATAAAGGCTTATTTCATAGTTGTAAATCTGACTTTTGAGCCAATCTGCCGAAATTCAAATGGCAGTTCTGATGTTTTATAATGTATGATCTTGGCAAATTTGTATAACTTCTTTGCTTTTCAGTGTTCTTATTTCTAAGAAAGACAAATAATACTACCAACTTAGAGGTGGTTTGATTAGTAAATGAGCTAACATATGTAGAAGTACTTACAATAACCCTGGCATGTAGAAAATGCTAAGTGCTAACATGTATTATTAACCATAACATTTACTATTAGATTTGTATACATCTCTGTCATACTATGGAAATTATTTTTATTTATCTCCATGAGTAATTTACTAAAAGATTTTTAAAGCCAGACTAGATATTTAATTGTATTGGTAACTCCCGGAAATCTATCAGAGGGTTCGATTCTAATTTTTTCTCCTATTAAAATAAATGGCATTAATAATTTCCTAATGTTGAGCCACCTTTGAGTCCCTGAGATAAATCCTGCTTAAACATATTATTCTATGATATCAGTAGGTTCAATTTGTTATATCTTTCATGATCAATGCATTCTTTTCTAAATGTTCTACTTCTTGTGATTTAATTTCATCATACACATTTTTCTAGAAAATTATTCATTGTGTTTATACAAAATTTGTTAGTATAATATTGTAAATATAAATCCCATGTAATCCACAAACTTTTTGTCTGTATACATTAGTTTCTATTTTTAATTTCTATTTTCTGTCTTGAATAAACTTTCAAAACATGTCAATTTGCCCATTTTAATTTTGTCTTTTACAGGTTTATTCTGACAAAACTTGGAAAAATGGATATTTTATGGTGAGGAAAAACCCATACATATATGTGTATGTGTAGATCTATATGCATATACATATATAATCATAAAATACATGCAGTGGCTCAATTGCCTCTAATTCACACTATATGTATTATTTATGTATTGTTGCCTAACAAACCACCCCGAAGCTCAGTGGCTTAAAACGATAAACATTTATTATTACTTACCATGCTACAGATCATCTGGTCTGGATTGGGTTAGGCAAGCTGTGGCTGATATTGCTTATGAGAAATCAACCACTGGAAGATTTTCCTGGGGGCAGGCTGAACTAAGATAATCTCCCTTGTTTACAAAGTGATCACAGAGATGCAGTAGAAAGACCAGAAATAATCAGACTTTCTTGAGGCTTCGGCTTAGAATGAATGTAACTGCCACATTCTATTGGTCAATGCATGTCACAAACCTAGCCAGGATTCAATGGAAGAGAAATAGTTCCCTCTGCTTGAATAGAGAAGCTAAAAAGTCACATTGCAGATAGGAGTAAAGAATTTGAGACATTTGGCAATCAACCTATTGTACTAAGTAATGAACGAATGGCTCATTGCGTACATTTTCTTTCCCCCTCACTCACACATAATCTTGTTTAGGCTTGGACAGCTAAGATGATCTCTGAAATGTCCTCTGCTACTGTTGTCCCACACAATTTAGTGTCATCCATACTGGAAGTCCACTTATTGCATCAGTACATTGGTTTTCTAGTTGTATATTTCTATATGCTTCTCAAAGAACAATATTTTGGAACTTGTGCTTCTGGAAAATGGAGTAAGTACATTTTTCAATTCCCCCTTCTAAGTACAGCCCAAAATAATACACTTGTATGTAAATCTAAGCAACATTCTTGCAGAACTTGTATGCCAAACACTAAAAAATACTGATAAAAGAAGCAAAAGAAGTTCTAAATAAATGGAGAGACATCCTGTGTTCTTGTATTGGAAGACAACATAGTAAGGATAATAGTTCACCAGTTAGTTCACATGATATTATTCATGATTTTAATAAAGATACCAGCAAGTTTTTTATAGCTGTAGGCAAGATTATTTTAAACTTTACATCAAAAGGTAAAGAAACGAGAATAGCTAAAACAACTTTGAAGAAAAATAAGTGAAATAGGATAAATCACTCTATTTAATTCCAAAACTTATTGTATAACTGAAGTAATCAAGACTGGGGTATTTGTGGGAGGATAGACATATAGATCAATAGAACAGAATGGAAAACCTAAAATAGCTTCAGACAGGTACAGTCAACTTATTTTTAATATTCAGTTTATAAAACGATTGTTCATACCAACTTTATTTGTAATAGCCCCAAACTGAAGACAATCACAATTTCTGTCCATAGGTGAATAGCTAAAGTGTAATACACATATACTGTGGATTACCATTCAGCATTCAAAAAGAGAAGAACCACTGATGCATGCAACAGCTTAAATAGATCTTAAGGGCATTATACTAAATGAAAACAAAAGGCAACTGCAAGAGGTCACATGTGGTATAATTCCCTTTATATAAACATTCTTGAAATTGTAAATATGTAGAAATGGAAAACAGATTAGTGGTTGCCAGGGGTTAGGATCTTAGGGGAGGGAGAGGGTGAATATGATGACATAGAGGCAACACAATGGACATCTTTGTGGTGATGAAATAGTTCTGTGTCATGATACACCTGCAATGAAATGGCATAGATCTGTGCATACATGTACTATCAATGCTGCATCCTTGGTTTTGATATTGTACTGTACTTATATATGATGTAACCATTGGGAAAACTGGGCAGATGTACCCAGGTGCTCTCTGTACTACCTTTGTAACTTCCAGTAAATCTGTAATTATTTCAAAATAAAGAGCTTAAAAGAAAGAACAATCTTTGAATCTTGACCTTGGGAATAGCTGTGTGATCCTATAACTCTCTCCTTCTTCCAGAAGCCTGCGGTATCTATCTTTGCTCTGCAGTGATCAGCACTGTTCCCCTCCAGTGGCCATATTATTTTACTAGGATGATGGGACAAATTCTAAAATCACTTTGGAGAGTAGAGACTCTTTATGTTTGGACCCTAAATCAACGACAAATATTCTGTAGTCTTAAAGTATGAATCTTCTTGCGTCATACCATGAAACAGTCTCTTGGATACAGCAGCACAGTGCATTACTGTTTAATTACATCAGCTCTAGTTATGTGTGCATTACACTGCAGTTTCCTGCCAAAACTCATGTTTCTTTCTTCTTGAAGTTTGGCATGCTATGATTCCCCTATAAATAAATAAAAGAGACATCATAGCTTGTATGAAACAACATTGGACTAGGAATAAAAACCTACATTCAAGTCTTTTTACACTATTTAATTATGTGATTGAAAACAAGACAACAACTTGCTCAGCATTTTAGAAAGATTACTCTGGCTGTCATTTAGAGAAGGGATCTGAGAGGAAGAAACTGAAGGCGGCTAGGAAGTTATGGAAATGGTCCAGCAAAGATTAGATGGCAGCTGCTTTTGTTTTTGCTAATGCTTAACCTTGTGCTGATAATTTATTATTCCATCTCAATTCAATTTTATATATATGTTGATCAGTGAGTCAGGCACTGTTGACTGTCTACCCAACAAGAATACCTGTTTTTGCTTCACCCCTTCCCTACATGGTTCAGAGGTAAATCCTGATTTCCTTCTGTCAAGCATGACCATAATTTTCCCATTAGCAAAACTTTGTTTGAGGGAGGCCTTTGATCTGGTTTTCATCAATGAGTTGCTGGAACATGTTTGCTGGAGGGCCTTTCATGAGAGTTTTAGAATCTACATAAAGAGCAGGAAGAAACAGTTCCTCTTCTCGCACTGAAGGTGACTGGATGTGACCATGCTAGAATCTCATCAAGGACAAAAGTCAAATTAATAAAGATAGCAAAATTGAAGATAGAAAAAACAGAGTATTTCATGACATTTTTGAGGCATTACATGACCAATTTCAGAATCACACCATCTATAAACATGAGCTACAATAAAATCCCTTATTACTTAAGTAGTCAACTAGATTGATTCTTCTGTTAAGTATAGCCAAAAGCATTGTAACTGATAGAAACAACTGCTATGAACCAGACACAGTGCTATAAATTAGAAACCAAAGTCATCACAAGCCCTGCCTTCTAGGAGTTTGCCATCTTTTTGAAGAGCGTGCAGTCTGGATGCTAAGTGTTAGAAACAACCTCATCCTTCTAGGCTGTGGTAAAATGTTCCACATCTTATAAGGCCTACCCAGATCCATTTCATTTTTCACAAATTTTTAATACCTCTTACACCATTTATTATAATTTGTCTTATCCTGCCATTAATAAATACCCCCCAAAACTGTAGGATAAGAATGAAGTTGTCTTAGAGTCCTGCATTGCATTTGTATTATTTAATTGTGAGATTAAGAATTCAAATGTCACAATAATGTATAGCTTGCACATAGTCAGAGCCCTGACTGTAACTATGATCAGATGATTTAATTTTCTGACCCTTACCGCTAATCTACAAATATCACAAGTAAATATTTAATAGCGACAAAAGCTTGGTTACTCAGTAAACAATTAACATTTCAGTACTTGCTTTGTTTCACCCTGAAATCAGTGGCACAAGGCCATCTTCAAAACACCCTCTTTATCTCTATACATGTTTATGTGGTACCAGTCCTTTGGTGACTAGAAATGGACATTATGTAGCTTATATCAGAAATACACATTGTCTTCTGTTGAGGTCTTAAAGAAAAAGTACATGATCACTGGTCTTTCTGTTTTATCCCCGAAAGCTTATTCCAACACACACAGTATGACAGATCTGATTTTAAGGAAGACCTATAGATATGTAAAGACTGAGTATAATCATGTCATCTGTTGGCATGCAAATTTCTTGAGTTTGATTCTCATAATAAACTTTTCGGCCCCAAGTCATCAAATTAAAATGGAGAGTTTTTCTCCTCTTCGGGTGTAAAAGCAGTCGCTGCATCTTAAACTGGGAATATATCATCAAAATAAAGCAAACACCAGGGAAAATAAAATGCTATGCAAATCATCTACATGGTTAATGGCAGCCTGAACTTACCTTAAGCAGAGATCAAATTGGAGATTTTGGTATTATACAGTTCATTTTAAAGAGTAAGATTTTAAGGTTGGATGATCTGGTTGGTTGTCCTAAGGTGAACAACATCACCAGCACATCACCTTATTCTCTCTTAATTTCTTTGGTGGTGATAACCATACCCAGCCTACTTCTGTGAGGCACTTAATTATTTTTCTCCTCATGATTCCTGCCTTTGAGCTTAAAAATACATATTTTGGCCAAAAAATATATTCCATAGTTTCAAGAGTATATCTTCTAATCAGTATCTGTAACTTGAACCACTCTGCAAAGTGTATTAAACTTGTCCACATTCCTCAATCTCAATCACAATCTCTGTGACATCTCCCACAGGTGAGCCAATACTTGGAGGCCACAGGGGATCAATGATCAAAGTTCCTGCATCTGGAGGTAGCATGATTTCCTCTGCATGGAGCCCTAGGCCAGGCCCTCCAAGCTAGTTGGATTTTCCCATCTTCCCTCAGCACTTGTGCTAGGAAGGAAAATTGATAGGATGACAGTTAAAACCAAAGATGGTAGAGGAGAAACAAGCCGCGCCTAACCCCTTTGCCTCCAGTTTAACTCTGGTCCCACCCTTTTATCTTAATATATAACCTTGGTCTTCTCAGCTTCAGCTTGGAACTCCCTAAAAACTCTGGCCAGATTTCCCACTGGATTTCCCCACTTCTGGTTGCCTCAGAGAGGAGAGACCATCGTCACTTATGTTTGGGCACAAAAACGTGGCCTGGTCTCCCTGAGGGGAACAATTAAGTGGAGAGAGAACTGGTAAGAAGCAAACAAAAAAAGTAATGCAAAATTACTAGGAACAGAGTAGAAGGGTTTTATGTTGGAGGTCATCTCCATGAGAAAAGATTGGTCAGGCTAGTTATATGAACAGGCTTCAGTAGACATTAGAATAGGAAAGATCAGAAGAAGCAGTGACTCTTTTTGCAAAACTCATTTGAATTCCACTCCTTCCCTGATATTATTGCCTGTCTTCTTCAAGACTTCTCTCATTTTTACCTCCTATCACAATCCCAGGTATGCTTTTAAGTGATCTTAGGGATGCTTTTGGTTTATGACCAAGTGTCCAAACTCTAATTTTTGGAGTGAAGGAGCAAGTTTTGCAGATGTTTCTATCTATATGTTAAACAAAGCTGGGGTTTGGGTCTTTCGGGGTTGGAGCAGGATTATAAAGCCTACCTCAGCCATCCAGGAATAAAACAAAACAAAAGGTCAATTGGAGGCAAAGTTCTTAGATTATGTCATGAAAATTAATGATAGGTATCCTGTCCAAAGGATAACATGATAGGGGTTATCTATGGCTGCATTACAACCCACTCCAAATTTAAAGGTGTAAAGCAATAGCCATTTATTTTCTTATTTATCAGCAATTTGTACAGAATGATGAGAGCAAGAAGATGCACTTTCAAGACAGCACATTCACATGACTGGCAAGTCAGTGCTTGTATTATGGATTTAACTGCGTTTTCCCAAAATTCATATGTTGAAGTCCTATCTTCCAGTACCTCAAAAGACACCTTGGAGATAAGGTTTTTATAGAGGTAATTAAGTTAAAATAAAGTCATTATCATGGGACCTAATCCAACATGACCAGCATCCTTAAAAGAAGGAAAAATTTAATCTCAGACATATCCAGAGAA
This sequence comes from Tarsius wallacei, assembly GCA_963574415.1. Classification (NCBI taxonomy): domain Eukaryota; kingdom Metazoa; phylum Chordata; class Mammalia; order Primates; family Tarsiidae; genus Tarsius; species Tarsius wallacei. Next base: position 14,138 of record CAUYQG010188032.1, read on the forward strand.
AAGTTCATGTGAAGACATAGGAAGAAGACACCCATCAACAACATCAACAATCCTAGGAGAGAGTCCTGAATCCGATGTTTCCCTCACAACTCCCACATGGAACCAATACTTGACCCCAGACATATGGCCTCCAAGCTATGAGGCAAATTTATGCTGTGTGAGTCACTCAATTTGTGTTACTTCATTATGGCATTCCTAGCAAACTAATACAACTAGCTGTTAGATTCCCTGTTCAAGGGCTGTTCCTAGGGTGACTTGAACTTTCTCATAGCATGGTGGTGATGGTCTATGAATGAGTGTTCCAAAAGCAAGGAATTGGAAAACGCCAGTTTCTTCAGGTGTAGGCCCAGAAACTGGAATGATGTCATTTCTTCTGTGTTCTATTGGTCAAAAATCAAGAGGCCAGATTTTAAAAGGAAGGAATATAAATTTCATTTTTTAAGTGGAAGAAGCATCAAATGATTTTGAAGTCACATGCAAAAGCCATTTCAAGCACTGAGATTGGGAGACAGAGTTGAGGATGAACCATTTGGGGAACATCGTGTAAAAAATAACTTTAGTACTTACGATGCCCTTGGCACTGAAACCATTCTACTTTCATCATCATCCTGTATAATCCTAGTATAAATTTTATTAATCCAAGTTTGGAATCAGAAATATTAAGAAATTTGCCCTGGGTTGCAAAGCTAAGTCAGAACTGTCATCTGAAAACAAAATGTCTGACTTCTGACCCTCTATTTTTAGCCACTGCAATACTGCTTCATGCATCTTCCAGTGTGGACACAATAGAAGTTCCTATGTTGGGAGTAATCCAACCTAAGGTCTTTAAGCATGTACCTCCTAGTTTCTTCTCTTCCAAAATGTGCTTCCCAGGTTATCTAGTTTAAAAGGAAAGTGCAACTCTGTTCCTCTCCTTTTATTTTTTGTATAAAGGATAAAAATGAAATCTAGCAAGTTCTATAAAACAGCCATAGATTTATAGAGGATAGATACCAGACAGATAAAAAAGTTTGTTACTCTGAGAATAAACTCAAGTGCATTGAGTTTATAGGCACATGAAGGAGAATAAATCAATTTAACTCTGTATCCCATCATTCTTTACAGGTTTGTAACAAGGTGTACTTTGTTAGATTTTAATCTGCCTACATTTGAGACAGCAAAGCTCTCCACAATCATCTTTTAATGGCATCGCAATTTATAGACAGTAACTAATTTCAAACTTCATAGCACTTGGCTTTTATGATTATTTCAAATCATTTAAATGCAAATGAATTTCCAGAGAGAGAAAACATCAAATGCCCTTGAGTGGCAACATGTAATAGAACCATGCACGGAAGCCACTGTAGGAATCTGAAGCGGTTGGATAGTGTTGGATGGAAAGCCTGAATAAAAGTATTTGCCTAAATCCAATTTACATTTTATTCCACATTACATTCTATTTACCCATTTTGTCATGTTAATACAACTTATTTACTTAATCCTCCTCTGAAATCCCATCCACTCTTCATTGAAAACCCAAGATTTGAGTTAAGGAAAGGAAGAATGGCAATGTAACATTCCAAAACAAGAACCAAGACTCCCAGGTATATCTTGCTTCTCCACCCCCTTTGCAGTTAATGATACCACCACACAGTGCAGCCCCAGATGTAAATGTGCAAATTATACTATTGCTCTTCTTTCAAACTGGTCCTTTATTTGCCTGCTGATGAAGCAATTATTCTAGCACGAAATTCCTAAGCGACAATGTACAAACAGTATACAGAAGTCTGGCCCCTACATGCATTTGTCCTAGCTTGATAGTTCACCAAAGCATTGGAACGATCATGGCAATCCACCTAGAGAAACGGTATGACTGATGCAGGCTCTTCTCACAGAAGAAAAGATGATACTTCATTCCATCACTCTGCCTAGTATATGTCAAGGTCTGGGCTACAAGAATAACTAGAGTATCATTCCTGGTATCCATGAGTTTAAGTTTAGTAGAAGAGAAGGGTATAATTAAACAGCTGTATATCAAGAACTATACAGTGCTACAAGGTGTTGGCTAGATCTAAGCCTTGAAGAAAGTGGAGGGGAAAAAAAGCTGGGGAATGCAGCACCTTTTTACACCCTAAATCTTTGGAGCTTTCCTTTCAAAATACTTACCTCATCTAAGTTTTAATCATGTATAATTAGTGTTTGCCCTTGTAGAGTGGCAGATCCACATAGACAAGAGCTGTATCTGTCCTGCAAACCCTGTAATTTGCAACTTAACACAGGACCCCACACATAGTAAAAACTTCAAAAATATCTGTTGAACAAAGGAATAAAAGTTAATGCTCCTGTCCAAAAGTTTTAATTATTATCATCAGAATTAGCATTCATGCCAGTCATGTGCTCTCCTATTCATTCTTTTCTTTACATGCGCTCACCCTCACTCCTCTACATTTGCCAGTGCTGTTTTTTCTCTTTGGACCACTGTCTCCACTCTTTTCTAAGTAGTCCATCAAACACAAAACTTTGGTCTTATCATAAGAACTGACCTGATGATGCCACTTGTAATGATATCTCTACTTTTGAAGGTATACAAGATGACTTATCATTTTCATGAATTTCAGCACAAAATTAGTGCACTGTTCTTGGCTTCTTGAAATGTGTGTTTGTGGGTCTGCACATGTGTGTTCATAATAGAATTCTTTATAAAACTCCTTGAAAGTAAAGACTATGTCTTCTATACAATGTTCTCCACCTTGTAGGACATAGTGCAAACCTCAAAGAACAGAATATCCAAGCCTGGATATTCTGGATCACAAAGCAAGGTATTTGTGATCACATTACTCTAGCCATTGTTCTCTATTTTCCAGAGTTACAAAATGAATGGCAGACATGGAGCACACTGCCCAGCATTAAACAGCAGGTGGGCAGAGAAGGACCCAAAATCCAGTCTCCTCATATCTAGTCTCCTCTTATTCTCGCACTTCCATGTTTTCATTCTTAGATGCACAATAATTAACCATATGAAAGATGAACATTTAAATTGATCAAAATTTGTCTAATAGTCTAACCTTTATAAAACAGTCACTTCCCTGATCTGGGTCTCCTTTGTCTCACTTCCAAAATGAAAAGTCTGGATTAAGGAAGTTTCTGAATCCTCCTAAAACCCAGAAGTTTCAATATCCATTTTCTGAGTCAATGATTTTTGCTGCCTGAGAGAAAAGAATAAAAGGTTCTGTATTTGAAAATTGAACATTGGGATATATAATGTAATAAACTTCTAATCCTCATATTACAGTGTAATGGCCTTTTAACATTAATTTATGCCAAAAATGAACTAGGTAAGAAATACAGTATGTAGATATCACTCCCAATATTTTCTAGGGAGCTCAGAATTCAATTAGATAGACTGACAAGTGAGACCAAAATTACAGGGAGAAAATGAGTCATCTATTCAAGAAACATAGAGCCCACAGGCAAGTTCATTGAGTGCTATGTGGGTATTAGCATCCACTAATTTGATAAGAATTTCAGAAGAGTTTCCAGAATAATGTTTGAAAAAGATTGTGGGAGGAAATTAGTTAGATATCAAAAGTGATTCATTTTGGGCCACAAGACATGAAGGGTGGGACAGAATAATGGTTAAGTGTATAGACTTTGGAGTCATTGAGATCTGAGCTTAAATCTTAGCTCTATAACTTTGATGTGAAACCTGGATTAAGTTATTAAACATCCACGAGCCTCAATACAATTATCTGTAGGCAAAGATAAGTAAAAGTATTTCCCTCCAGTTCTTTGTGTGTGGTTTCAGTGGTAAAATTTGTGTAGCTTCCAGGGCATAGCAAGTGCTCAGTAAAGTCAATATAACAGAAGATCAATGTTTATTAAATTGAATTCACATAGTTTTAGGAAGTTATATTGCCAAGTTAACTGCCTTAATAAGCCAAGAGGATTGGAAATAGAATGAAACCAGAAAAGAAAGTTAAATAGTAATTGTCACTAATACTTGCAAAGTTCTTTCAAAACTCTCTTTCATGCTTACCTCGTTGTGTATTCTCAGATGTTCTTTAAGAGGGAAGAACAGGGTTTATGATTCTCACTTTAAAGATGAGGAAATTAAGTAACTTGTTCACAGTTACCTCCTTAGAGAAAAGTAGAGCTTGTTCTCATACCCATGAATTAAAAAAAAAAAAATTCTCAGATCAGGAGACCTCCAAATAAAAACCCAGAATTGAATTTTAACATGAGGACCACAGGGTTAATAGAAGATTCAGATGAGAGGAGATACTACGTTATAAGAAGGTGATAAGTGTGGGACAACTTGACACAAAGTCTGTGTCAGGATGAGAGATTAGAAGATAACAGGCAAGAAAGAAGCCCCTTTTAAGGAGTCCCTTCCTGGACTTGGTTGTGATCTCAGTGTGTGGACTGGGACGTTTTATTATCATTCTGGAGGTGGTTGTTCAGATGCAAGTACCTACTTAACCCCTGATTCTTATTCTGAATGAATAAAAATGGCTCTTTTTCTGACTTAGGAAGGAGGAAGGACAATCTCAATCCTCTGCCTCCATCTTATAATTTATCCTACTACAGGCAAGACACTAATTCAGGAAACAGAGGTACAGAAATGAGCAGTTAACCCTGTTGGGGGTTGTCAGCACCTAGCAGAAGAACCAAGTAAAAAAAGGCAAAAGATTACAGTAGAGAAAAGCATAAGTTTCTCGGAGATCAAAGTGAAAGAGTACTGCACAGGGACAGAGTTCAATGAAACCTTCCTTGACTAGTGATGAGTAGATTGAGTATCAAAGGATGAGCAAGAGATTATCATGAGAAGAAACTGAGGGAAGGAATTGTGAAAAGAAAGAGTTCCCCAAGTTCTATGCAGACGGCATAGCCCATGAAACTGTATCACAGTTTTGGGTAGATTTAACAAAGTTCCCTAACCCTGTTCCTGAGCTGCAACAGGAAAGCCACTGAACTAGAAATACCATTGTTCCTGCTCTACTCTTCCTTCTTCTAAAGCTATTTTCTCCATACATAGTGAGAGACAGCTACTGCATTTTGTACTACGTGGCTTGATTTTAGCAAGACCCAGCCATGTAGACCAGAGTGGGCACCTGACCCATAGGCACATTAACCAGTGGCATCTAAAGTATGCTCTGCATTCTGGAATGGAAAGATAGTTAAATCAGATGCCGTATTAGTCAGTGCTCCCAGAGAACAGAACCAAGAAGATAGATTTTGGTTAAAAGATATAGATAGATAGATATCATCTCACGTGATTTTTCCAACTTTGTTAAGTTGGGGTTGTAACTTCTCTTGTAGGTAAAAAAGACTAATAGTCAAAGAGTCTAAGTACAATATACTCAATGGATTAAGTTAAAGACTTGTGAGTTATGATAATTAAACTTTATGCCAAAGTGCCTTTGAATATTACTGCTGGTATAGCCAGCTCAGAACCACCTGGTTTACCCACACATTCTACAGATAAAAGAAAATGAGTTATTCAAGTTTGTCCAAATGGCTGTGTAGTGTTGCAAATGTCTCCTGAAAACATTGACTCCAAAGTGAGGTCCGTAATTTTCTCAGATAAAGTCTTTTGGAAGGTTGTACCGTTGGCAGCAGGCACTGATGAGGGTAAGAATAGGGAAGGTTTAGGAGGTTGCTGTTTTCACTTCCCACACTTTCTCTTCAGAGTGGTCGTGCCAATCCTGGGGAGCACGCTGAAGCCAAGGGCTTAGGGAGTGTGATTGACCTCTCCCTTTGCTAATTAACCCCAGCAACTGACCCTGAAGAAAAGACTCAAGGGAAGCCAAGGGTCAGAACATCCAAAGGCCAAGATAATAAGACTGACCTTTGAAAGAGCAATTGGACTCTGCATGGTGATTTGTAAGGAGGATGGGCCTGTCCTGCAAAGGTCAGCTACCTTGTGTGAGCAGAAATGGCACCCTGAGCATCTAATGCTGAGTCTACAGGGCCCTAACAGGTGGTTCACATGATATGGGGGAGCAAGGTGGCTATGCTACACTGACACTCTGCTGCAGTCACATATAGGAATCTGATAGATTGAAGCTTCCTCCCCTGAAAAAATATCAGAAAATTTCTCCAGGTCAATACACTGGATTCAGTAAGATAAACACAAAAGTACTCTGCCTAGAAACAGCAGCTCCCCCTGAAAGATACAATTATTCTATCACATAGAATATTGTTCATTCTCAAAAATGTAGAGTGCAGCAGTCTTTGGCATTCTGTGTTCAGTGAGGTTTGCTTTGCAAGCAAATGCTTTTTTACCAATACCACGATGATAAATAAAATCTGAGTGCTGTTCATCGAAATGGGGTGAAGACCAGACATTTCCTTCAAGCCCCTGGATCACCATAGCTGCCCTCAGAAGCACCTCTAATAACCTTAATTTAAAAAGAAAACAAACAAAAAACCTATGAGTGTAATAAAAATAATTTCAATGATATGCTTTCTTGTGTAATTATTTGCTTAATATTTACCTCCCCTGCCATATGATTGCCTCCCCAAAGGCATAAATCGCGCCTGATTTTTTTCATGCGAGAGAAAAGAGGGATTTATTTTCTCTTGGTCTCTGGTATCGCTTTGAGTACCTAGAGTAGTGTTCAAAACAGTGCTTGAGACAGTGTGTGGGAAAGTGCTTTGTAAATTCTAAAAACTAAAAGACTACAGCTACAAGGGAATAGTCTCGATTCACTCATCAGAATCTATTTTCAGGAAGCAATTATGTTCAGTCGAGTTGAAAGTGTTCTATCGGCAAGTTCACTGACTCCCAACAAACAAACAGAGAATTATTGTTTGACTGATGCCTGACAGACACTCGAAATGACTCCCAAGCCTATTGTTGCCTGTCATCATTTTTAAAATGCCCATCCCTCGCTGGCTCTGTGTCCCACAACTCATTGTGTGCGAGACTTCCATTGTCTCCAAGTCTCCATCTCAAACACCTGCATTAGCTCCCTTCAAACTGCTGCCTAACTGCAGAAAATAATTGCACTTTCATCTTCCTTAGGTATCATGTCTAAGGAAAAGTCTGTGGTGGACCTATTCTTCTGATGAGATGGGCATGCCAGCAAAAAAATAAATTGGACCTCTTTCTGTGAAATCCAATATTTCACAATATACTATTTGACACAGCTCTGATTGCATGGATATAAAAAGGAGCATTGTACCACACCGAGAGAACAGTTTTGTGTGGATAAAGAGTGGTTTAAAGGCCCGAGTTATAGACAAAAGGTTGAGCCCTCACTGCTGGCCTATTGGCACACTAGGCATTAAGTAAATATTCAGAAAATGATTTTTGGCTTGCTCTGTGAACCAGAGTTGCATCATGATGATGTCCTGTAATGCTTGTGCAGCATTCCATACAGTGTGGAATAGAGAAATCGACAGAAGGGACTCCCTAGCCGATAGACCAACACTCACCAATTCAACTTGTGATCATTCTTCTCACAGAAGCACCGTCTGCCTGGAGATAACAAGGAAGCCTTCACAGGAGAGGAAAATTTTTCTTTTTTATAAAGTGGAGACTTGAAGGGCTAGTTGACTTCACCTGGTGGTACCCTGGAAAAGACATTCCAAGCAGAGGAGCCACACGTGCGTATGAGCAAACACAAAGCTCTTTTCGAGTCTGTGGTTTACCTATATTCCTCTAAAAGGAGCACAAGGAAGGAGTACTTCACTGAGATCTGTCCACTGGGCAGAAATGTGGGACCATAATTGCTGGAACCAGCTGTGCCCCTGTTTCAATCTGTCACTCTCCTGCTGGAACACGGAAACCGTGTGATAAACTAAATCCTCAGTTTTTAGTGAACGGCTGCCTGGTCAAGCCTCTTCTTTCTTGCACTTAGGAAATAAGTTTGTAACCCCTTCTCACGAACAATTTCACTTTTATTGTTTTGTCTTGGTTGAGCATCTGTGCCTCTGGAGATTATTTTGATTTCATATATTTTGCTAATCATATGAATTACCAATTCCTTCCTCCTGTGGTCCATCTGCAAACTTCATGAGCAATCTGTTTCCATCTGTACACGTCCTTCATAAAAAATGTTGTCCAAGAAGAGATCAAGGAATCCCAGTGGTGTTCCAGGAAAGGGCTGCCTTGAGGATCACACAAATTTGTTCATTAGTGGTGGGTGTCTGTGTAGGATTGAAATACTATCTTTGATTGTGATTTTTATTATTACTCTTTAATCACATGATTTTTGCCAGTAAGCAGTACAATGAAAAAAGCCCTGGAGGATGGGACAATATCTAAGTTTGAATTCTTACTCAGCCACTCTCTGTACAAATAGGAGCACAGCATTTATCTCAACATCTTCACCTCTAAAACAGGATAAAAATGCTTTTCTCTGATGAATAATTTGAAAATATAATTCACTGACTCTCATTACCTGAATTGAGAACAAATGACTGCTCATGTTCTTGTTGACAACGAAAACAGTCCAGTCCTAAAAATAAACACTGCTTTTTATTTTTGAATGTTGAATAACAGTGTATTTTCTTCCACCATTTGTTTATTACTACTAGGACATTTTCTCAGTGACTCTTTAAAACATCTTCTATCTTGCAATAACAAGGATTCCAGTCCAGCTTCACTTGTGAACCATTGTACAAACTTGGACAAATTATTTCACCTCTCTAAATTTTATTTTCTTCATCTGCAGAGTAAGCACAATATTATCCATTTTGCAGCATGGTTAGGTGTCTTACTTTATTTGGACTGCTGTATCAAAGTACTGTAAACTCGGTGGCTTTTAACAAATTTATTTCTTACAGTTCTGGAGGCGAAAAGTCCAAGATCAGGTTGCCAGCCTGGATGGGCTATCAATGAAGTCCCCCTTCTAAAATGCCAACTGCTGATATGTCTTTGTATACTCACATGGCAGAAAAATGCAGTGAGCTAGCTCTCCGGCATCTTCTTACAAGGACACTAATAATCCCATTCATTAGGATTCCACCCTTATGACATAATTATTTCCCAAAGGCTCCACTTCCAGATACCATCACATTGGAGATTATATTTTAAAATACAAATTTCAGGGGACTATATACATTCAGCCCATAACAGAAGGAAAACATGAGATAGTAAAAACATGGCAAATAAGAAGTGTTAGCTGCTGTTAGTAAAGTGACTTCTCAACAAATATCTCTCCCAGTGTCTTCTGCCAAATCAGTGAGGGTCTTTTTATAACATGCAAGTTAATAATTTACACAACTTCGTATTGAACATTTGCTGTGTGCAGGTATGATACAAAGCCATGGCGGAGAAATATAAAACTCAAATTAAGCCTTCAAAGAACTATGATTCTGTTGTGGGGTGATATTCATCAACCATAAATATACTTCATTAAAGGTATGAAAGGTGATTGCCTTGACAGAGGTGAAAGCAAAGGAGTGTGAGATTGCAGAGAATGAAGGAGAAGCCTTCTGGTTTCATAAGGCCATGAAGTTTTCTTGCAGAAAAAGACTTTAAACTTAGCCTTTAAAGGCAGACAAGGATGGACCTGAGGAGATGAGGTTCAAGGTGGGTTAAAGCTCCTTGGTTGTATACAACAGAAAGCAAAAAATGTTTAAAAAAGTGGTTCTCTTAAAAAAAAAAAAAAGAAGCCGGGCTCGGTGGCTCAGCCTGTAATCCCGCGCCTTGGGAGGCTGAGGTGAGTGGATTGCCTGAGCCCGCAGGTTCGAGACCCGCCTGGGCAGGCGAAACCTCATCTCTACAATAAATCAAAAAAAATTAGCCGGGCG
>CAUYQG010188036.1:0-21532 GCA_963574415.1 Tarsius wallacei
AGCTGAGGTGAGTGAATTGCCTGAGCCCGTGGGTTCGAGACCCGCCTGGGCAACTTGGCGAGACCTCATCTCTACAATAAATCAAAAAATTAGCGGGTATGGTGGTTCCAGCTACTTGGAAGGTTGAGGTGGAAGGATCGCCTGAGCCCAGCAGGTCAAGGCCACAGTGGCCGTGAACGTGCCACTGCACTCCAGCCTGGGCAACAGAGTGAGACAACTCAAAAAGAAGGAAAGGAAGGAAAAAGGAAGGAAGGAAGGAAGGAAGGAAGGAAGGAAGGAAACAAGGAAGGAAGGAAGGAAAAGAAATTTTATAGGAGCATATAAAAAATCTCCATACCTTCCTCTTAATTTTGCTGTGAATCTAAAACTCCAAAAAAAGTCTTTAAAAATTATAGTTACGGCCAGGTTTCTGGACTCAGCCTGTAATCCCAGCAATTTGGGCAGCCGAGGTGAATGGATTGCCTGAGCCCGCAGGTTCGAGACCAACCCGGGCATCTTGGTGAGACCTTGTCTCTACAATAAGTCAAAAATTAACTCGATGTGGTAGCGCACGCATGTAGTTCCGGCTACTTGAAAGGCTGAGGCGGAAGGATCGCTGGAGCCCAGGAGGTCGACACTGGGGTGGCTGTGAGTGTGCCACTGCACTCCAGCCTGGGTGACAGAGTGAGACTCCAACTCAAAAAAAAAATTATAGTTACTTTTCAGTGATCCCTCCATCCCTAATAAATAAATAAATACTCTCTACAATCAGCCTACAAAACTGTAAGTCCTAGAAAAATGACCAGCAATGAAGTGAAAGTTTTTGAAAAGATATTAAGTATAGTTGATTCTGAACCAAACTGTGATAAGGAATGTTTCATCAGTACTTTTAGGTAGCCTGATATATTTTAGATACACATACGAAAAACACATTCTTCTTGTAAAAGTCCAAACATTACACAAAGTCAAAGTTTTCCATGACTCACTTGATTCCACTTCTGTCTCCAGAAGTAATCATCCATCCTGTAGTAACATATTTTACTAGATTATTTTCTGTGCAGTTATATATTTAGATACTCAGACCAAATGATTTTTAGAAAACAAATAGAATTATTACATATATTGCATTGTGGTATTTTAGCTTCACAGTATGTCTTATACATTTCCCACATTGGTTAATTAAGTATACATTATTCCTGTTATATGTAACCTATTGCTCTATAGTGGGAGCATACTAAGGTTTTATTTAGTAATTACTTTGGTTAAAACAATAACTGGCACATAGTAAGTACCTGATAAACATTTGTGAAATGAATTTGCCTTTGAAATTACTTAGAGTGTTTGCAATTTTTCTTTGTTTCAATGTTTCTATGTAAATTTCAGAGTTAGTTTGTCAAATTGCCTGAAACAAGTTCCATTGAGACTTTGACTGGAATTTTATTGGCAAAAATTGACATTTTTATAATATTAAGCTTTCCCATGCTTTTTTAAAATGTGCATTTCTGTAGGACAGATATCATGGAGAGAAATTACTGACTCAAATGGTATATGAACTTTAAAGATTTAATAGTTATTGCCAAAATTACTTTTTTTTTTTTTTTGAGTTGGAGTCTCACTCTGTCACCCAGACTGGAATGCAGTGGCCGCTCCCGGCCACCGCAGCCTCGACCTGCTGGGCTCTGGCGATCCTTCCGCCTCAGCCTTCCAAGTAGCTGGAACTACAGATGCGCGCTACCATGCCTGGCTAATTTTTTGATTTATTGTAGAGATGAGGTCTCACCAAGTTGCCCAGGTGGGTCTCGAATCCGCGGGCTCAGGCAATCCACTCACCTCAGCCTCCCAAGGCGCGGGATTACAGGTTGAGTCACCGAGCCCGGCTGCCAAAATTACTTTTAATAAGGCTTCTACAATTTACTGTACAAGTATTATCAATAGTATATTATGGTGGCAGTAGTGGTGATGATGACAGTAATGGTGGTGATGATGATGGAGTTGATGGGAGTGATGATGAAGATGATGAAGGTACAGGTGTTGATGATGACGGTGATGATGATACTATTTTGCAAAAAATACCCAGAGCTTTTCTGCAATAATTTATCTCTGGTTATCCTCAGATATCTGATCATCTTAAAATTTTATTGTTCATTCATTTAGAGTGTGGGGCGACATCCTGATTCTTCCACTAAACCCATGTTAGGAAAATTTGCTTTGCCTGAAAGTATGCACTTTATGATCATCACCAAGATATTGAGCTAGTCCCAGTTAAATGCTTGTATTGCAGTATTGACTAGTGCCTTGAACCACTGTCATAAAATGCCCTAGGATGGCAAAGGAAAACAAGCAGTGAAAATAAATAGTTGACTGCTGGTTCATATTTATGTAACTATCTTGCCAAGTGCCAGTTATCCCAGCTGAGCACCTCAAAGTTCCTGTTCCCTAATAAGCCCCCAAATCTCTATGTATGGGTAGATCCCTGAACCTTAGTGGGAACACTTAATTGACTGCCTCCATTTTGAATTTATTTTCACATTTTAAGCAGGCTATGCAAAATCTGGAACTCCTAAGTGTCATCACACCATGAGAGGCCCATCTTGTTAACTAGCGAAAACTATGAGCAATTTGATGAGATCTTTTTTGGCTGTCATGCGTTTATATGAGTTTTAGTTGTTAGTGTGTGTTTTTATGAAGTATTTGTGTGCCCAGGGATTAAGGCCACTGACCCAATTAACGAACTCAATCAATTGCAATAGCTCATGTGTCTATCATACCATGTGTATGTATATCATACCACATTAAGCATTGGTATTTCTTGTTTTACATATAAAGTTTCATTCTGAATGATAAATCCTTAAGTTAAGTGGTTGGGAGATTTGTGAATATCTTGAATTACTTAGATTCAATGATTTAAGGATTTTTTTTTAAATAAGAAAATCTGGAACTCTTGCATAGAGATAATATGTTTATTATTTTAAATATTCCTTTGAAGATTTAAGTCTTTCAAAATGTGTCCCTAAAGGTGGTCAAATATAATACCGTCATTGTCATCTTACCATCTCTTGTAATGCTATTGCCCAAAGGTCACTTTGGGGCAAAATCTGCTTTCCTTTGTGTCTGCCTGGGGAGCAGCATTGCACCCGGCAGACCCACTGGGAAAAGAAGCCCTTTCCCCCACCTGATTACGGAGCAGACTATTGCCCATTCCAGAGAGGGACTCCCTGAGCTGCATCTTTCTTTTTCTGGTTGTCAGGCAGAGTGCTCCTGCTAACTGGTGTGAGCTGAAGTGTCAGTGAGACGCCTGCATGTGGCCCACTACTCTGGTCCCAGATGATTATGGAAAGACTGCTTTCTATCTTGCTGGAACTGGCAGTCAATGAGAATCCTACATACTGATGATGGGAATACATCAGAGGAGATACATTAATCTTTGAGTTAATACATGAAAACCAGAATGCCTTTCCAGGATGCTTATTTTGAATTCCAAAAGCTATCCTTTCTCCACTGCTGGGACCCTTACTTGCATGTTGTGAATGTGAAGTCATCGAATATCAAAGCCTGGATCATAAATCCACACGTGGAGAGAGGCGATTTCTAGAAGCAGAGAAGATAACCATAGAGCAAAGAACACTTGGTCCTCACAGATCAAAGTGTAGCTCATAGACTAGCAGCATCTCATCACCTGGGAGCCTCCTTTTAACAAAATTGCTCTGTGATTCATATGCAATTAAAGTGTGAGAAGTGCTATTTTAGGCAGTGTTCAGACCAGAAGATGTTCTTTTTCCTACTTGAGTCACCCCTGGTTGGTTCACAGCACTTCAAAGGAGCCTCACAGGAAAGTGTTTGCACAGACTTGTATAGAGGAACTTGAGATCAGAAGTAGCAATAACGAAACAGTCAAGCAGTTAATGGTAGAGCTCTCACAAGCTGTACAACTGATAAGCTCTGCAAGGCTAGAGTGGGAATCCCCAGTGCTTTAAGGGCTGACCCTAAACAATTATAGGCTGACACTGAGAGATTATGGCAATGACACATCAGCAGCTTTTGGGTGAATCAGCATGAGATAACACTGGCTACAGACAGATGAAAGGAGAAGATAGCTATCAGGTGTGGGATTATGCCCTTTTTATTGCAAGCCCTGTCCTGTCTGTACTCACTACTAAATGCTATGAATAAGAAAGGTACTGTGATTGTTTTTTCATATTGACTTTGGGTGGCTGCAGGATCTGGCTTTTAACGCTAGTATCAAGAACTGATTTGGGAGCTGACTCACTCTCAATATTCTGAAATAATGATATTTGACCTTGTACATTTAAATATTGAGGTATAATTGTGCTGCAATAAATTCCACAAAACTTTGTTTCAATTAAGTTTTGACGACTGTGTGTATTAACCATCCAAAACCAAATAAAGAGCATTTCTATCATCTCAGAAATCTTCCTTGGTCCCTTTTTGGTCATTTCAATTACTGTTTTGATTTCCATCACCATATATTATTTTGCCTCTTCTAGAACTTTATGTAAATAGATACATATGTACTGTTGTTTGGATTCTTTCACTTAGCCAAATGTTTTTAAGAATCATGTATCTTTGGGGGTATATTGGTAATTTATATTTTTTAAATTGCTGAATAGGATTCGATTATATGAACAAAGTTTTATCCATTTACGTGTTGGTGAGCATATAGGTAGTTTCTCGTTTTGAGCTACTATGGATAAGACTGCTTTGATCAATAGTAAACAAGTCTTTTTGCAGATATGGATTTTCATTCATCTATGGTAATCACCTAGGAGTGGAATTGCTGGGTCTTACGATAAATGTATGTTTAAATTATAGAAACTGCCAAACTGTGGTTATACTATTTTACACTGACTAGAAATGCACAGGAGTTCTAGTTGCTCCCTATTCTCATCAATATTTAATATTAGCAATGTTGGGTTAATTTGCATTTCCCTGGTAGCTAATGATGTTGGGCACTATTTTGCATACTTACTTGCCTTTCATATAATCTTGTGATGGGTCTGTTCAAGCAACTCTTTGGCCCATTTTCATTGGGTTGTTTGTATTTCTATTGTTGACTTGTGGGAGTGTCACAGATAGATTTCTCTCCACTTACCTGACAAGCCCCATGTCTTCAGTATCTCGGAGCTCAGAGTGCCCCTCAGATGTACTTTTCTCAGTTCTCCTCTTGGAGGTGGCTGCCTTGTACTTGAGAAAAGGTCCCTTTATTTCACGGGAAATCTTTTCCTTTACCCATCCCAGCCTTTGGCACAATACTCCAAGCACTTGGTGACAACCCATGAGAATGGTTTGGTGGGTTGGTGCAGACCCTGTGACTAAGTTCCTTCATATTCTCATCAGTTGTGACAGACCACATGTGACTATTAAACTGTCAATAAAATTTTGCCTAGTTTCTCCTTATTCCCTTTCATGGTGGATTTGTTCTCCATGCATCATTCTGCTCATAGTGAGAACAGTTAGGGCTCTTTTCTCACCTTTGAGGCGTTCATTGTTTTCTGAAACTTTGTTCATTTAGGTATCTTTGCTTGCTTCTCTCTAAGGTAGGATTTATAAAACTTTGATTTTGTAGTTTAGCTGACTTGTTTCGGTGATTAGTGTGAGAATGATGCTTTCTTATGACTTTCTGCATTCTAGCCAGAAGTGGAAGTTCTACACATTTGTACCTACTCTATTTCTTCCTGCAATGTGCCAGAAATGCACTCTGCTTAAGCCTGGAGACATTACTTTAAACATAGTAATGTTTCAAGTAACAGACCCATCACAAAAGAAGATTATGTGAAAGGCAAATAAATATGCAAAATAGTGCCCAACATTATTAGTTACCAAATTAATCCAAAATTTAAAAGGCTAACATCATCAAATATTGGTGAGAAGAGGGAGCAATTCACAATAATCCAGTGTAGAAACACTGGAGTTACCAGAAGAACCAAAATAGATTAAACTTTTATGTTGATAATTTAAATGTTAGATTAGCAACTAGTAAACCATAATAGCGGTTGACCCTGAGAACATTACTAAACATCATGTGATTCAGTTTCCTTGTCTATAAAATGGTAGTAAAAAGAGAACTTATATTGTGGGATTTCTAGATGATTAAATGAGTTAATATATGTAAAGTGCCTTGAGGTGTACTTGATACATAGCGAATGCTTGATAATAAAACATTAGCTGTCGTTAATAATAATATATTGCAACTAATGGTGGTTAGTAGTATAGCAAGAAAAAAGTTTCTATATCAAAAGTTTACTTCTCCTCAGCCAATCCCTTTTATGTACTAATCAAATCTTAAGTTAAAGCTTTATTTGGATATTGATGAGAGTTAACAGATATAGCCTGATACTATAGACTATTTCAGTTTCATGAACAAAAAGGTCAAAAATTTATGGTTTAAATATTGGCACCTGAGTGGCAGTTAATATTATTCAATAAGATATTTGGTTTTCCTGTCTTTGGGTGAGATTATACCTTTGTGCCCCCTTGACATAAAGCGTGGGTATGTGGCTTGCGTTAGCCAGTGAAATGTGACTGGAAATGCATCACTTTGGGGCAAGTCTTTAAGAGCTGGTTTGCAATGCAGTATGCTTTCTTCCCCTACCGTGGTAACCAGTGATGTTCCAAGAGAAGGAGCCTCTGAGCGAGGGTGAGTTGGAGCAGAGTCACTGCTGACTTGTAGTGGGCATGTTGAAAAAGCCAAAAATAAACCTTTCCTTTAGATCTTGGTAAGTTTGGAGCTGTTGGTCACAGAAGCATCCCAAAGCCTATCCTGAATGACAGTGGCTTATACCTTCACAGTATATAGCCCAGATTGTTTGCTCTACTATGGCTGGGCAGAGCAGAGTTGTGTCTGATAAATACACTGGCTAGTCAGGGAACTCCTGGAGACCAGAGTTTGAATGGAGTGGTAGTCAGGGGCATGGGCACCAGAGAGTGAGTTCAAAGTATATTTAAAATAAGGTGCCCAAAATCCATGTATCCAAATTTGTCCAAAGTGCAGGTGCAGGGCAGGAAGCAGAAGACAGAAAGTGTAGCCCAAAAGTTTGGAGCTGAGTAAAGACAGTGATGGAGCAGGAGCTGAAGAGCAAACCCTGGAACCCGATAAGAGGAAATGCCCATGATGATTCATGGAGAAATAAAGGGAGAGCCAAAGCTCTGTCTTACTGGGGCAGCTGCTTGGTGTGTGGTGGGCTGCTTGGCTGAAAGTCACAAGGTCAAGTCATCCACATCTTGGGACATTTTCTCCTTGTATAAACTACTCTTCATGCCACCATGGTTCATTGGGTGCCCCAAAGTTTGAAGAACAACTATATAAAAATTTACTGTTTGTGATGTTTGTGTTCATTCTTTTTCTTATGCTGAGAATTTCCCAACCCAGGTTTAAGGGGAGATCTCTTTTGAATTAGTTGGACAATCACACCCATTCTGCCAGAAATAATCACTTTTGAAACATCACAACACTTATTTTGGCTCCCTTTTATGGTACCTTGTCATTAAATCATACAAAATGTTACCAATACATAACTGTTTGTGTATGTTTTTAATAGGGTCAGTGATGTTAACGCAGCAGCAATGTAAGCAGAGCATTTGAGAAAATTCTTCCAGTCCTTTTGGAATTCAGCTCATAGGCTTAGCAGACATGTATTGACATAACTAACTTGTTCAACATGTCTTTCTGTGAGTTATAATTGAGGAGAAAGTCAAGTTTTGATTTAAACGAACAGATGAGATTTCATATTAGGGATAATGTACTAATATGGTACACACTAATAGGCTAAAGTACAGTTACATCACTTAATGCAAGGTTAACCTCCTACTGGGAACTAAAGATTATTTTACAGAAAATATAAATAATGCAAAGACTTTCTGGGCACTCAGTAATAACCTAGGATTTGAAATAACTTGACATGTACCATTGGCCATGTAAAATATCTTTTTGTTGAGAATGATTATTAGGATTCTATGGGAATAGATTATAAGGGCTGGATAACAGACAATTCCTGTTATGATTCACTAGGGATCAAGTTTTGTAAATGACTGTTTTTGTTCTTAGTTGTCCTCTTAATAAGCTAGAAAAGTAGAACACAATCACAGAAGTCTTTTTCCACTTGTGGCCATGAGGTCGTCTAATGTTATTATTTATTAGTTAAGTTGTCTGATTTTTTGACAATTGACTTATTATTGTAATAATACACATTGACATATGAGGGGGGACCCCAAAATGGAATTTTTTTCTGTAATTTTTTAAAACTTTTAATTATTCTTATTTTAAAGGTATGGGGTACAATTCAGGGTTAGGCATAGAAATGTTCATTATGCAGGTACCCTTGTTGATGAGGTGTGCCCCCTTCCCCAGGCAGATTCTCACTACTGCCAATCCCACCTCCCCATCCCCCTATACCCCCATAGTTTCCCGCTACTGCCAATCCTTTTCTTAAAGTATTACAATAGTTGTTCAAGTTTCGCTTATGAGTGAGAACATGTGATACTCAGTTCTTTGTTTCTGTGAAAGATCACTCAGTATTATAGACTCTAAGTCCATCCGGGTTGCTGTGAAGTTCATGATTTTGTTCTTCTTTATGGCTGCGTAATATTCCATTGTGTATACGTACCACGTTTTTTTATCCAGTCCTTTTGATGGGCAGCATGTTTGGTTCTAGGTTCTTGCTATTGTGAACAATGCTGCAATAAGCATACATGTGCAGATATGTTTTTTATACAGTGATTTGAGTTCTTCCCAGTATATTCCCAGTAGGGGGATTGTGGGGTCATATGGAAGGTCGATTTTTAGATCTTTTAGAAATCGCCACACTGTTTTCCACAGAGGCTTTGCTAGTTTACACTCCCACCAACAGTGTAGAAGTATAAAATGGAATTTATTTATAAAAATTGTATATTTACTCTTACATGTTTAAACCTCAGTCATCTTCAAAGTATTCTCCTTTTGAGGCAATACACCTATCAAAATGCTTTTTCCACTGCTCAAAGCAGTTTTTGAACTCGTCAATTTTGGTGCTTTTTGGTGCTTCTGCTATTTTTTGTTTCATCTCTTCCACGTGGGCAAAATGTTTCCCTTTGAGGACTTTTTTTATCCAGGGAAACAAAAGTCTATTGGGGTGAGACCAGGTGAATAGGAGGGGTGGGGCACGGGGGTCATGTTGTTTTTGGTCAAAAACTGCTGAACACTCAGCACAGTGTGGGCAGGTGCACTTGTAAATCACTCTTCATGAAATGAGCAAACTTATTGAAAGAATTTCCAAAAAAACAAAACAAAAAAATTTACCAAAGTCAAACACAGGCTCTGACAACAACACTAGCTTGTACCTGATGCCAATAGATTCCTAGAACACTTACCTAGCGGGGGAAGCCTGTGCTACAAGGGGCCTACCCTCCAAAAATAATTCCATTTTTGGGGGTCCCCCTCGTACACTAGCACATTTACCTATATAGGGTGTTTGATAAATGTTTGTTGGAAGTGATTCTATAGGTACATTTATGAAATTTGAAATCTACATTGTCAGAAAACCGAGGAGAAATCTTCTATAAGAAATAAATTTAAAGTAAATCATAGACATTTCAACACTTTGTAATACATATGTGTTACATATAATATATACAGTACATAAATATAGATACTTTACAGGAAATATCTTGAAAGAAATATTATCAAATAATCTTTACATGTTTAGAGGGAGATTTGTATGAGAAAATTAGATTCAAAGAGAAAAGCTGTCTTCACTTTTTTTACTGCCTATTTGCTAAAGGTATTTACTCAGTACATCAGGAGTAAAACTTTAAAGTCAAATGTCTGGAGGAATTTAAATATATGTGAATGCATGTGTCTAAATGGAAGAAGAATGTTGACAGAAATAAATCACTTTTAGAGAGAATTCCCAGGACCTATTCCCTTTTAGAAAAGCTCTCCTGGTCCTTGTGCAAATACATAGTTCTTTAAAGTACTAGCCCACATATTTTATGAGTTTATGTCTGTACGCCTCTGTTTATTTTTGGTATAAGAATCCTTGCTTATAAAAAAGGTGGCTAAGTATGTTATGGCATAGCTGTGATCCATTTTTCCTAAGAGTTTGTACTTAAGGAACACAAGCTAAAGTCAGAGGTAATTCAATTAACATTTTGGACACGCAAAGCTATGCTTGCTTCTCAGCTTTAAGGTACAAAGCAGCCCCATTAAATTATAGCCATAATTCCACCACTTGCACACATTCTTAAAAATTTTATAAAGTGCAAGGCCAAGCTCTAATCTTAGTTGTTTGCCTGTCTCTGGAGAATCAACTGAAATAGAAATCTAGAAGCTAAATAGCTCAACTCATTATTGAACTTCACAAAACAAAAATCACCACTTTCCTTCTTGAGGTATTCATCCGATCCTCCCTGTTTTCTTCCCACTCCTAATTCATCACTGAACCCTGTGGATGCTAACGCTGAAATAGTTCTTGAATCTGTCCACTTCTGTCTATTTTCCTAGATGCTGCCCTGGGTCGGATGCCACCTTCTCTTGCCCACACTCACAGCAGCGGCCTGTCTGTTCTCCCTGCCTGGACATTGTCTCCTCTCATCTCTCCTTCCCTCTGCACAGGACTATCCTTCCAATAAAATGAAACCTCACCAAGAAGCAAACTGGCTTAAATGTCAGTTCCTAGGTCACCCCTGGTTCATCTCCTTTACCCTGCACTGCTGAAACCACTGTCATTCCTCTGTTATAATAAATGCCACATTTTATTGTGCCTCTTCGTCTGGCGGTCTGTTTCAGTAGATCATAAGTTCTGCAAAAGGTGGGATTGTGCTTGTCTTGTTCCCCAAATCCTTGGATCTGAGCCCAGGGTGAACTCTCAAATTATAAAAGAATTTATCACAACTCTTCAATATTAGAGCAAGTCTTGAGCCAAAGCACGCACCAACGCTCTCTAATATACTACCATACTATTTTTTTTCCTCTTGCTTGTGCCTCTATGGCTCTAAAGGAAAGTTCCCCAAGGCAGCAAGTCCCAACAGACTTTATTTTACTAGTGAGAATAGTGAAATCTTATAAATTTCTCCTTGAACTAAAGGCATCATCTTAAATTCCTTCTCTTAACTTTGACTAAAATGCTAGTAATAAGATTTAAATTTTTTTTTACTTTAGGCTTGCTTTATGATATATGAACATTGCATGACATATAATGCCGGTATAAAATATGATATAAAATCTGCACATGTGTGGAATGGGGTGTGGTCTAAGTTCCTTTAACTGTTAATATGTTAGATGGTTTTTCTTGTATTTTTTTTTAATTTCTTTCTCTAATACCTTATTTACAGACTGTTCTCCATGATTGAAAAATCAAGTTCAGTTTATGCTGGAGAAATATGATATAGGAAGAAAAATTACATTTGTCATTCTGTGTGTATTTGTCTGAATGTATATGTGTGATGATTGATTAATGACTATTATTAGCAATTAAAAAATGAAACACATGGGTGTTCATGGAGCAGAAGTTTATTCACAGCTTTATTGTGAAGGAAAAAGGTCATTTTCAGTTCAAATGAAATCTCGTCTTTATTGCATATTTGCTGCCAAAGTGAGCACTCATCTTTATTGTAAATGTTAAAAGTGAGTAGTGTTGAATAGATTTGGTTCCTGTTATGAAATAGTAGAAATAAATATAATTCCTTCTGTGGAAGTCAAAATAAACATTCATTTTAATTATGGCCACTGATAAATTTGGCATAAAACCTTACATGAGAAATATAAATTTAAACATATATGTATGTACTGAAATAGTTATAGATAAAATGGTAAGTGTAGGGAGGGTTTGTTTCTAAATAGTTCCAGGGTATGGAGGAAAGGGGAAGGTGAGTAGGGCCATGGAGGAAATAAGAAAGGCCCTGAGTTGATAGTTGTTAAAACTCAGTGATGGATACTTGTTTATTATATATTCTCCTGACTTCTGTGTATGTTTGAAAATTTTCATAATACAAAGTTTATATAAAGAAAAAATAAAACTTGTACGTAGAAGTGGGGACACCCTGAAGCTGATGAAGTTTAGGTCTGAGGACCTGCCACTGAATGGGTCCCTTTCAGAATATAGGGAGGAGGCCTTGGGATGTCTTCAAATGTTCGTAGATTTTTGTAAAACTTGAAAAAGTGAGAATTTAGCCACAGTTGGCTAAGGCTACTGTCTCTTCCCCTTTCAAAAGCTCGTCCATCATACTCCCTTCACGGTGAGAGATGTTCGGAAGGCTGTGGGCTCTTGGGGGATCTAACTTAGGAAAAGTTGAGTTGGGGATATAAATAGCTGAATTTCAATTGTCTTTACTCATAGATGAAAGATATAGATTTAGAATTCCCAGCAGTATCATGCACTTTGACATCCCCTAAACTCACTGGTGGAATATATTTATTTATTACCAGTCCCTTCTGTGTATATTGTCATTAGTTGTTCTACTGTAGGGATGGCTTCCAGGAATACTGTCCACTGTGTAGAGCTCACTGTATTGTGACTTGAGGCACAGAGATGTATTGGGATATGAGCGTGGCTCATAGTACCTTTCACCTAAGTATGTAGGAAGAACAAGATTTGAAATGTATGTAGCCAGAAGCCACTCTTTGGACAATATTACCAGTCTTCACATGTGTAGAATTGTACTCATTGGATTTGGTTTGCATTGACACTTATTTAAATCCAAAGCCCTTTTCAGTCAGAAATATACTTGGTGATGTTACATATACAACTATAAATGCATCCTATTTTTTGCATTTTTGATAGAAGTTAAGAGAAGTAGAATGTATCAAAATATTGAGTTTATGCTGGGTGGAGTGGCTTACACCTGTAATCCAAGCATTTTGGGAGGCCAAGGCAGGAAGATTTCTTGAGTTTGGAAGTTCGAGACCAGCCTAGGTAACATAGTGAGACATAAAAAATAAAATTATCCAGATGTGGTGATACGTGCCTGTAGTTCCAGCGACTTGGGAGGCTAAAGTAGAAGAATCACCTGAGCCCAGGAAGTTGAGGCTGCAGTGAGCCCTGATCGTGCCACTGTACTCCAGCCTGGGTGAGAGTGAGACCCAACTAAAAAGAAATGTTGTGTTTATAGGGCATAAATATCAACTACCAGAAATATGAACTTAAATATGACTACGTGTAGCTGCTTGAATATCTTTTCATTGTGTCTTACCCTCCCTAATATATTTTTTGTCCTGAAGCAGTATGGGATTCTAAATTAAAAGACACATATAATGTCTCAGATGCAACAAAATGACCAGAAACACACACACACATACACACACACATACACACACGTGCACATGTACACACACACATATACACACATGCAGGAATACACAGTGGATTGAACGAGCTGTGAGTGTTGGAGGTTCTCAGACATTAGTGAGTGGGTGAAAGTGTTACAGTCTAGTAAATACTCCTATGAACTGAAAGATTTTTGGAAGCCCCTTTCCAGAATGACTTAAAACATGTAATGTGCTTCTTGAGGATAAAACTTAAAATAAAATAAAATCAGATGCATTTTTTTGTTTGAAACCAAAGTTTCTTACCGCTTCAAATTGGAGTCCTTTGCAAAGATTGTTCAAAGATAACAATCTAAGTTTTTTCAAAAGTAAAGCCCCTCCAGAGAACAAAGCACAGCAAAATTCTTCAACAAAGAAAATAAGAATTGCTTAAAAGAGAAAAGCAAGTCATCCTGTTTCACTTGGTTATTTTCTCTTCCAAATATGGACTATAGTCACCTAGAACACATGGCAGCAGCGAGTTAATATTCATCGTGTTTTGTTTAAATTGACCTTTAAAATAACACACTTGTTAAATTTCTGGTTTGTTTAATATCTATATTTATCCAGCAACCTTATATCTTTTCCAATTTTTCACATTTAAGTGAAAATCTTAGTTCATTTTCTTCAAGTTTTATTTCTCTCCTTCCAGACATTGTTAATCATTTTTTGCTAAGAATCTGTTCACCCAGAGCATGCCGGCAGGATATTTCGGTTTTGAAATAAAATTTAAACACATTAACACACAAGCAATGGTGTGTATAATATGTATGGGTGAATACAATTACATGATCCATTTATACCTTCCATAGCTAAATACAGGATGCCAGTTGTTCGTTTGTGAGTGGTTAGCCTTTGATTAAATTATCTCCACTTGCTATGCCTATAATGACATAGAAGTCTTTCCTTTTTTCCTGAATTTTCTAGGATACTATTGTTTAAGGCTTCTCTGAGACAGAGTTCCTAAAATATTCAAGAACCTTCTGGCAAACCTAGTTCTTATGGCTGTATTCAAATGTAGCTTGACCCAATATGTTAAGGTAAGAATTACTACCTGCAGTGACAAGTGACCTAAAAATCTCTGTGGCATAGTCCAAACATGGTTGATATGTTGTAGAGAAAGTCTCTACTACATTCAGTCATTCAGGGGCTCAGACTCCATTCATGTTATGGCTCTACCCTGAGGCTTCAGAATTCAATGGGATCATCTACAGACAAATGGAAGGAAAAGGAAAAAAAGAGTATGTAGACTTATGGGGATGGAGGTGTTTAGGGACCTGGCCTAGAAGTGGCAGACATCACTTTTACCCACATCATGTGGGCCAGAATCAAGTCACATGGCTTAGTTGTATCACAAAAGAGGCTAAGAAATCTATAACATCAAGCCTAGGAGGACAAGAAAATGGGGTATGGTGAGTTCATAGCATTGTTTCTAACACCATATAGTTCACCATGCTATGATGCCATTAAGGTTCCTGATGTTCTCTAAGTAGTCTCTATTGCAAGCTGATTCTTTGATTCATCTTGAAGCAAGGTTGAATGGCAATATTAATTCCTGTTAGATGATACTTTAAAATATCATCATCAGTCATTTAGTTCTCAGGTGGATGAAGGCTTTGAAAGGGTCTTGTTAAATGGTGGGTAGGGGAAATTTGGGGGGAGATGCAGGACCTGTTGGGAGAGTGAGATACTGCAGGGTAAGCAAAAAAGTTGACCAGTTACTCCTTACCTACTTAAAATGACCTGAACTGTTGGCTGCCCAAGAAGGACAATTCTAAAAGATGCCAGACCACAATCTTTCTAATTGCCACCAGCATTGGTTATTTTTCCCATCCTGTGTTCTTAGGTTGGGTCCTTCAAAAAAATGACTCTGAAATGGAGATTTGCTGCAAATAATTTATTGGACAGTGCTCTCAACACTTTTGTGGGGAGGGAAAGAAGTAGGATGAGACAGAGGGGAGAGGTGAAATGACCATGGGTCAGGAAGCTTTAGCACTGGAATAGTTCTTTGAAGTTGTCCTCCCTTGAGGCTAGGGGGAGGGGCAGGCTCTTGTTTCCCTGCCTACTAGACAGTCATCAGATGTAAGCTGTGTCCAGGACGACCCCGGCGACTTCAACTACTGCTTTTCTGTACACTACCCATTCCTGAAATATTATACGAAAAGAAGTACAAAAGAGTACCCCATAAATGTGCTTTCAAATGCTATGGTTCTAATGAGCAAAATTTTTGTACAAAGACTAGCTTTACTCATTCTCTGCTTTCCACTCCCTCCCATCAGCCTGGAATGACCTCCTCTTTTCCTAGCTTACACAAAACATCCTCATCCTTTCAACTATATTTTAGATTCCATTTGTGTGAGGCACTCTTTGCTTACCTGCATTCTCAGAGAATTCACACTCACAGAAATCCTTTATAGTAATTATTGTCTGAAATATCCATCTGTTACTCATGAAGCACTGTTTTACATTATATTTCCTGGTATGTATCTCTAACCAAGATTCTAAGTACCTGAGGGCAAAGGTTATGTTTTATATTCTGTGAATCATCATTAGTGTTTGGTACAATGCAAGTCTAAAATTATTTCAATAGTTTGAAAAGTATTTATTGAGCACCTACTATGTTCAGGGCACTGTATTAGATGCTAGGAAGACTTAAGTAAGAATTTTCACACTGAAGATTATTGTGTGAGAGAGGCACATACCTTTAATTCCACTGCAGATGGTCCTAACAGAGGTTTCAGAGGATATGGTAAGATATAAACTGCCTGATGGACAAGGCTGAGTCAAGTGTCAGGGTGAGAGAATGGGTCAAGGGAGGTGTCAAAAAGATCAGTCATCATTTAAATTTTTTTTAAATTTTATAACTTTATTTTATTATGGAGATGTGGGGTATAAGTCAGGATTAGGTACATAAGTAATCTATGTGCAGGTGAAGTTTGGGTCTCCAACTGGTCCTCACTTCCCTTGGTTTAGGACCAGGTACCTTTTGTGTTGTTACGTTCTCCCCCACTCCCTCCACATTGTCCCATGACTACCAATTGCTCCCTTGTGCTATTATGATTAATACTCAGGTCCCGTTTATGAGTGAGAACATGTGGTATTTGGTTCTTTGTTTCTTTGATAGATTGCTACAAATTATTATCTCCAACTCCACCCGATTTATTGCCAAGTCCATGGTTTTGTCCTAAAAAGATCAATTACCATTAACATGGTGGTATGAAGAACTCTAAAGCTGCAGGCAATGATTAGAATGGAAGGTTGGGAAGCATGAACAGACAAAGCCTAAAGCTTTATGGAAGTCAGCACTCATTTATGAAACTATGAATCTAGCCTAGAGTTTCTCAACCCTGGCATTACTGACATTTTGGGATTTAACTTTAAATTTCTTTTGCTCTGCAGGATGTTTAGCAGCATCCCTGTACTCTACCCACTAGATGCCAGTAACTCCTCCAGGATATGACAACCAAACATATCTCTAGATATTGCCAAGTGTCCCCTAGGGATCAAAATCACCCCCAGTTGAGAACCACTGTGCTAGACACTTTTGCAATAGGCAACACCAGCCATGACAACAGCTTCTTTGAGAGCAATGGACATTCATTTTATGAGGTGGAAAAGTTAGGAGTGTATTCAATGCTAATGGAAGTCCAGAAGCTGACACTCTTTCTTGGGAGGGATACACTTGTGATGGGTGTTTTACTATCTATTCTTGATGGTCTGGCCATCTCACAAAATATCCCTGCCATTGAGATCTGGTATATGGACTCTATTGTCCTTGAAGTTAATAGCTCCTCTTTTTGAATTGCTTCTTATGGAGTACATAGTAAAAGAATAAGAAGATCAGAGTTAATTATCATTTGTTTATTATTTTTTGGAAACTTTGACCAGCAGGAAAATATGAGGATTTCTAGAAATCACCAGGGTACAATCAAAGTTGCCAATAAAAATGTAAAATAATACAGATGTTGTTATGAAGCAGAAACATGTTGTGTTTTAAATAAGTCAGTATCCTTAACTATTAGCAAGAGAACTTGAGTTTTTTTTTTAAAAAAAAAAAAACAATGGTATTATAACTTTATTATCTTTTTCCTACACATCTGGATTTTGAAAACTTTTTGAATTAAAAAAACCATTAGATTATTTAGATCACCCTTGAGTTTAATGGTAGTTTTGAAAATATATGGAAAAGTTCTGTCTCAAATATCTTCTCCTTTTACAGAATCTTCTTAATTACTTGAAAGAATGTATCTGTGAGTTGTTGCCTGATATATGTTGGCAAAATCCAGAGACTAAAAACTTTGTTTTAAAATCATACTCATTATTTTTCTTACATAACTATAAGATTAGAAAGTTAGAGACAGGTATTTTTAAAATGCCATTTGCAATATGTTGATATTATTTTCTGACCTTTTTTCCTTGTTTATATTTTAGTGGCTCTCAAACTTTACTGTACATGCAACTCATAGGAAAAACTTATTTAAACAGCATGTTCCAGGGCACTACAAAAGAAGGTACAGGATGAGACCTGGGAAACGGCATTTTAGCAGATACCCCAGATGATTCTGATTCAGATGGTCTATAAAAAGCATCTGGAAAAACTGATATACATTTGTATGCTGCCATCATATCATTACCATTCATTGCCTGTTTGAGGGAGAGAAGAAGCCATGGGCTTTTACTTTTGCTTTGTCTGTTTTTAAAAGAGTCCAGTCCTTTGTAAATATCATTCTTTCTACAATAAGTCGCTTTTGCTTAAGATACAACATTCATTGTAGCCTTTCAGTACCCTTTTGGGTGATGTTTTGTGGATTGGTTATCACTCAGTGTTTTTTCACTTGTGTTTTCTGGAACATAAATAATCCATTTAAGAACTAATAGGCCAGGAGTGGTGGCACATGCTTGTAATCCCGGCACTTTGGGAGACCAAAGCAGATGGATTGCTTGAGACCAGGAGTTGAAGACCAGCTTGGGCAACATAGTGAGACCTCGTCTCTACACAAAATGAAAAAAATTAGCTGGGCGTGATGATGTGCATCTGTAGTTCCAACTCCTTGGGAGGTTGAGGCAGAAGGATCACCTGAGCCCAGGAAGTCAAGACTGTGGTGAGCCATGATTATGCCACTGCACTCACTCCAGCCTGAACGACAGAGTGAGATCCCAACTTAAAAAAAAAAATTAATAATTTCTGAACTCACAGTTCACTTGGCTTGTATTTCTCTTAGGATGTATTAGCTACAGGCATGAGATAATGCTGATGTGAAATGCACAGTGTGAGTATGGAAGGGTCAAATGAGTGACAAAGACCTAGATGATTTTAGAGAGCAGAATCTATAATAATTAGCAGCTCTTAAGGTGTGAGGGTGAATGAGAAAGAAAAGTTCCAGGTGATTGCAAGTTTGGGAACCGGGCAGCTTGAGTGTGAGGAGCTGTGTTGAAGAATTTGGACGTGTGGGTCAGGGAATATAAATAAGAACAGCATCAGGATGCTAAGTTTCAGGGGCCAATGGGACATCTGTTAGAGATGTGTATAAGGAGTTTAGAAAATTTAACCATGCTTAAAAAAATAATCAAGGTTTGAAATGGAAAAGTAGGATCCAAAAGAACGGTAAATGGCCTAACCCAAAATAAGTAAATATCAAGAAAAGAGGGCCAAAAACTGAGCTGTGAGATGTGCTTTCATTTGGAAGCCTGGGGAGGGGAAGGGAACAAAAAAGATAAGATAGGGACAGAGAGGAAGCAGGAACACCGGTAAAAACCTACCCTGGAGTCTAGGAAATGCTTCCGAAAGAAAATATGTCCGATACAGGCAAGCCCAGCTGAATTGAGAGAAGGAAAGTGTTGAAACAAAGCAATTGAACTTGGTGGACAGTATTTCATTGGTAGCCTTTGACAAAAGATCAGTTACTTGAGTAGATGTAAATGAAATGAAAGGTCATGAGCTTGAGTGAGAACTTAAAACTCAAAACCACAAGAAGAATTTGATCCTTCCAAGTCAACTTGTCGTTCCTTGTGTTTGTTATGGTGGATTCTGCCTGCAGGAGAAGTATTCCCCTGCAATCTTCTCTTGGTGACCCCTTCAATGTAATCAGTTTGGTATTCCTGGTGCATCTCTGTGACCTGTATCTGAAGCTCTCTGAATTAGGTGTGTGGCTTCAGTGAAGTTAGTTGGTTAAACTGAAAATTGACACTTAAGACAGCTTGTCATCTCCTGACAGACCTTTTGATGGAGTACACCAGGGAATGAGAGATGAGTCAAAGTAATCTTCTATGATCCTTTTTCTTTCACACCCACAGTACAATTATTCTACCTTTTGCTTGCCTAACACTACCTCAGATATTAAAACCATCCAATTTAGCTAATCATATCCCCCAAATAACTTAATAAAATTATATAATACAAAATCCAGACATTTGGAAAAAGCACATGGTAGGGTCAGTGTGTACTGGCTCCTATTTTCTTCTAAGGTTCAAAGCACAGTTTTAAGAAGCCAATTAATTTTCTTCAGTGAGTCTGATTTAATTGTCAACTTCTCTACCAGGAATTATTTCTGGTATGGCAATAAGGCCATGAAATTGTACCTAGTTCCAAAAATTTAAATGACATAGAAGTTACAGACTTGAATTTGAGCCCCAACTGCTCTGACTCCATTGACAATAATATTTTCTATGATACCACAGTGCCTCAACAGATCATCTTTCTCTTCAAATTTGGATGGTTGACATGTTTTCTTTCTGCTGTCTTCTATGATATATAAATACAATTAAGTAATATAAATAAGAAAACTCACAATATCAAATTGATTATGTATGACCCAAATGTCTAGAAATGAAAAATTTAGTCTTACACCTATTCTTACTGCATGTATAGCTAAGAATGAGTCCTAGTTTCCTAATGTACTTCTTGATGAGCTAAAAAAGGACCATAATGAGCTTATCTTCTATAACACATCTCTAATGTTTATAAATATTTTATATAAAGTCAATTCATGGAGTTAAACTTCTAAAACAAGATTATGGGATTTGACAGAGCCCATCTATTTAAGGCAAAAGTTGAAAATGTCTATTCAAAGACATCATACATTATTTATATTTATATGTAAGTTAAAAAGTTTAAACTTTCATTTTGACTTGTTTTCATTTTCAGAGAAAGAAAGGGTTATGTTAGATCCAATAACAAGTTGTAAGTATAGTTATAGGAGATATCAACTTACTTCCAGATATCGGGGTGTGCAATACCCAATAACACATGCCTATGGAGCAGTGTGCCTTATTTCTGAATATGAGTGCTCTGAGGCATGGGCTAGTGTGAGGTTAAGGACATCAAGTCTATGAAAGGCTGGGCTCGGTGACTCAGCCTGTAATCCCAGCACTTTGGGAGGCTGAGACGAGTGGGTTGCCTGAGCCAGTGGGTTCAAGACCCACCCAGGCAACTTGACGAGACCTTGTCTCTACAATAAATAAAAAATAAATAAATTGGCCAGACGTGGTAGCATGCGCCTGTTGTCCCGGCTACTTGGAAGGCTGAGGCAGATCTCCTGAACCCAGCAGGTCCAGGCTGCGGTGGCCGCGAGCATGTCCCTACACTCCAGTCTGGGCGACGGAGTGAGACTCCAACTCAAAAAAAAAAAAAAAAGTCTAGGAAAGATGTGGGTTTGGTTCTGAATAGTGGTTTTGTCTAAAGGAATGTGGTCTGGCTGCTGTGTCAGAGTGATAGATGCTGGAAGGACAGATTTTGTAGTGGAGGATGAGTCCCTTAGACAAGGATCCCAGTCTGTGGATCTATGGGAAATAACACCTATCATTCAGGGATGAAGTTGACAAGAGTTGCCAGCGGGCAGGTAAACACCAGCCAGGAGATGATCTCAGGAGAGCTTTAGGCAGTCCCAGTGGAGAACTCAGAGAATAAGGACAATTGCCACAATGGGAATTCTAGGAATTGTAATGGCCAACAATTGGGTAGCACTCTTGGTAGGATTTGGTGGTAGGACTTGTTCTCCATGGCCATTCTGCTTCAGAAACTCGGTGGCATTGAGCCTACAATGATAACCCATAGGAAGGTCTGAAAAAAAGAGGAAAGCTGGTAACTGGTAACTTCCAGACTTTTTATCTCTGATCATACAGTTCAATGATTTTATATAGCTTATTATGTATGTGTGATTAAGTCTTTTTTTTTTTTTTTTGAGTTGGAGTCTCACTCTGTCGCCCAGACTGGAGTGCAGTGGCCGCTCCCGGCCACCGCAGCCTCAACCTGCTGGGCTC
>CAUYQG010188040.1:0-14481 GCA_963574415.1 Tarsius wallacei
GTAGATTAAGATATTGTAAGGATAGAGGTTAGAATATTAATAGTAAGATAGCAAGATAAGGTAACATAGTAAGATAAGAGATATATAATAGTATTAGTTCAGAAAATATAGGAACATAGGGATAGAAATAAGGTTAATAGAGGTAAATACATAGTAGTAAGTAAATTAAATAAGACTTAGGGTTAGCTTTATTGGGTAAATATATTATAGGCCTATAATAGTGAATAGCTATAATAGTAAGAAGGTTAAGGAGGAAAACAGGATGTTCACAGATGCTTAAGAAAAACTCCATCTGTGGTTGAGGTGGTAACTGCTGTCTAGTTCTTGCTCTTGGATTGAAAAACACCAATGGCTTGGAGTCAGCAGGGGGAGGAACCGAGTAGCAAAAGGTCAACCTTGTTGTGTCTGGAAAAGAGGTACGTAGGCGTCTGGCTGGCAACATAAGATACATTTTATGGGTGCAGGGCTAGATGAAAAACCTATATAAGCTTGTGAAAAATAAATAAAATTGGACAGAGCCTTGAGCTCTCCCCAGGAAGAGGATTCCTGTCATTTTCATCTTTTCTTTTTCGCCACTTCCCTATTCCCCCATCTCAAGCCCTGACTCTCTCCTGGAGCTGGACTCTGGCAGGTGGAAATGGGAGAAGTCTGGGGGGGGAGTTGGGCAGCGGTACCTGCTGACTGAGGAGGCTGTAGACCAGGAAGATGAAGAAGCCCTGAAGGCTGTAGATGATGAAGAGGTAGACCATGACCCGAACTGCTGGGCCCACCTATAGGAAGCCCAGGATGAAAGCTGAGTCATTGCTTTAAATGTCAGCATTCTGGGTTGGATGAGAAAGGAGATTTGTTGTACCCAGAGCCACAGGATCAAGGCTATTCTCGTCTCCAGCCATGGGCTCCCTGCTCTTTCCTGAAGGTAGTTTCTCAGACTTAATTGTGATTGGATTAGATCTTTCCTGTCATTGATACTCCACAATAGAAATGACACTTGGGTCTAGGATAGCATTTTGACTTGGACTAAGGAGAGCAGAGATACTTCATATGAGAGGGGACCCAAAAAATCCAGGAATTACCTTTTGGGCAGCTGGCCCCTTGTAATACAGGTTTCCTCTGCTAACAAGTTTTCTAGGAACCCCTCAGCATTGTGAGAGGTTATGTTCAGCTTCAGTGAGTTTTTTTGTTTGTTTGTTTTTCTGTTTTTTTTTAGATTCTTTCAACTCGTTTGTCCATTTCATGATGGGTGATTTATGAGCACACTTGCCCATACCATGCTGAGTGTTCAGCAGTTTTTGACCAAAAATGGCATGACCCCCATGTCCCACCCTCCCTATTCACCCAATCTTGCACTGAGTGACTTTTTGTTACTGTGGTTGTTTCTTTGGATGAAAAAAAATCCTCAAAGGGAAATGTTTTGCTGATGTGGAAGAGGGGAAACAAGACAAAAAATGGCAGGAGCATTGAAAGGCATCAAATCTGAGTTCAAAAACTTTTGAAAAGTGGAAAAAGCATCTTGTTAGGTATATTGCATCAAATGGAGAGTACTTCAAAGGTGACTGAAGTTTAAACATGTAAGAATAAATACACAATTTTTAAATATATAAATTCCAGGTTTTTTGGTCCTCCTCATAATTCTGTGTTCCAATGAAGATCCCAAATTTTGTTCAACCAACCTTACTGACAATGTACTGTGCTACAGCCTGGGCATTAAAAATAACAGAGAGAAGAGTTCTGTTTCCATGAAGTTCATAGTCTCTTCAAATGACTAATACAACCAAAGAATGACGTACAAAGTTTGGGAAGGATATCAATAGAAACCTGGAAGAAAGTACATTAATTTTGCAAAAATGTGCCTGGAGTGAAGGCTTGCCCAAGCCCCAGGGAGGATTTGATGTTGAGAAGGATTTTTCAAGAGGGAGAATTGCATGAAGAGTGAAAAGGAGTCTGAACTGAGGATATCGTTGTGTGGAGTCATGAAAACATAAATATTTTTAGCACTTCTATCATAAGACTGCTGACAAAAGCCCAAAGAATGTTTTGTTCTTGCCTTTTATATTTATAATTGATGCATAATATTTGTGCATCATTATGGGATACATGTGTTGTTCTTTTTACATGCATAGAATGTGTAATAATCAAGCCAGGACATTTAGGGTGTCCATTGCCTCGAGTATCTACAGTTTATATGTGTTGGGAACATTTCAAGTCTTCTAGCTATACTGAAATATATAATACATTGTGGTTACTATCATCCCCTACTCTGCTATCAAACATTAAAACTTATTTCTTCTATCTAACTATATGTTTGTATCCACTAAACAAGCTCTCTTTATATCCCTTCCCTCCCACCCCACACGCTTCCCTGCCTCTGGTATCTGTCATGCTACTCTCTGCCTCCATGTGATCAGCTAGTTTTAGCTCCCACATATGAGTGAGAACATGTGATACTGGTCTTTTTGTGCCTGGCTTATTTCAGTTAACATAATGACCTCCAGTTCCACCACATTCACTTAACATAATGACCTCCAGTTCTCCTGCAAATGACATGATTTCATTTTTTTAATGGTGAATGGTAGTCCATTGTTATATGTATCTATATATCCATATACAGTTTATCAACCAATGTTGACTCTTCCTGTTACTGAGGGATTCACAAACTGGGATTAGAAATGGGCAGAACATTTTGCATGGGGTGTCAGCAGCAGACCACTGGGTCTGATATGGCTGCTGTGGGAGGATGGCTGCATCTGTTTACTCTGGGTCCCCTCAGAACCCTGAGAAGGGACACCAGGGGCTGTTGAGGCACATGGCTTTGCTCTTGGGAACCATACATGTATGTCTGTGTGGTTGCCCCCTCTTCTCCATCTTACCTTGTGTTTTGGAGAGTGGACACTTCACTGTTGAGGGAAGAGTTTGCTTTGCAAAATCCAGAGGGTCATCAGAAAAAAAGCTAAATTGACCTTCAGGGAACCACAGATTTATTGAATGAAAATTTAAACATGTTTTCTCTTCATCCTAGCCTCTCCAACATCAATTATACACATAAGCAGTTTTAAAACATTGAATAACAGTGTTATAATTTGAGGATTGAGGAGTTTTTTATTTTATTTTAAGAAACCCAATCCAACCCATGACAATCCAGGCACATTTCTGCTCTTGTTACTATTCTTATAATCCCGCTCTTCTAATGACCCTCAGCTGGGCAGTAAGGATGGTCTAACAATATTACACACAGAGAAGATGGCACAGATGGGTCCAAGAAAGCTCCATATAAATTCCCTTTCTGGGTGGAGCCAGCAGCTGAGCAAAAGAGAGAATACTATCTGTATTGGTCCTTGGACGCATGGAACAGCTATGGAAGTCCATTCCCTCCCTCTCCCTCACTTCCTCCCTTCCTTCATCAACAAATATTTAATGTCTCTTCTGTGACAGTCTCTGTGCTTGGCTCTGAAGATATAGTGGTGAAGAAAATAAACATGGTCTTAGATCCAACAAATTTCATCTCAAAAATGAAAGTCTTTGAGAATGTATATCTGGATGTCATAGTTTACTTTGAGAATGTATATCTGGATGTCATAGTTTATTTTGGGGTCTATGGAGTCAGAACGGTTTGGGAAAATTCCTCAAGGAAATTCTATTTTAGATGAGACATGAAGAATGGGTGGCTGTTACTGAGATAAACAATTTTGAAGTAGGAGAGAAGTCTGTAAATATGTTAGCAGGTTTTAGAGTCCAGTGAACCTAACATAGTTTTATAAGTTTTTCTTGCATCATTTAATTTTTTTGTCTGCTGTAAAACTCATCCACTGAGTTTAAATGTACTTTTATGGCTCTATTGAAATGTATTTCATGTATCATAAAATTCACTCATTTAAAGTGCACAGTTCAGTGGTTTTTAGAATTATAGAGTCGTACAACTATTACCACAATCTAACTTTAAAATATTTTCAGCTGTTTAAAAAGAAACCTTGTATACATTAGCAGTCACTCCTCATTGCCACTTCCATATATTCCACACTCACTCACCACTACAGCCCCAGGAAACTATGAATCTTCTTTTTGTCCCTATGGATTTGCCTAGTCTGGACATTTCACATAAATGCAAGCATACTGCATGTGTTCTTGTATGACCTATCACTTAGCATGTTTTCCAGGTTCATCCATTTTGCAGCATTAAAAAAAAGCAGAATAATCTTTTATAATTCTTTTTATGGCTAAATACTATCCCATCACATGGATAAACCATATTTTGCTTATACATTCATCAGGGATAGACATTCAGATTGTTTCCAATTTTGAATGATTTAAAATAATGTGTTTTGACTATTCATTTAACAAATTTTTATATGGACATCTGTTTTGAGTATATACCTAGGAGTGAAATTGATGGGTCATATGGTAGTTATATGTTTAACTTTTTGAGGAACTGCCAAACTAAAGAAAGTAAAATACAAATCAAGGTAAATAAAAGTATAATTTTTGCTAGTACATCTGCACTACAAAACATACTACATAGATTCCTTCAGGGTGAAATGAAAGGACACTAGATGGTAACTTGAATCCACACAAAACAGTAAAGAGTACCAATAAAATAATTACATTTGAATTATGAAATATCGAGTAAATATATTTTTACTTGTTACTCATTTCTTCTGTTTAAAAAAAGACAACTGCACAAATAAATACTTATAAAATTGTGCCAATGAGCTTATAAGGTGTACAGATAGAATTTTTATAAAAATTATAATAACAAGGAGAAGGTAGGAAATGGAGGCATATTGGAAGAAAGTTTTGTTTAGTACTTTTGTGTGGAAATCAAGTTATTGTTAATTCAAACTAGATTGTTTTAAGTTAATATGATAATTGCAATCATAGTAAATAAACAACAAAGAATTTAAAAAGTATAACTGAAAGTATCCATTTAACACAAAGATGAACAGAAAATGAGAAACGGTAATAAAAAGTGTATAAGACATATAGAAAACAAATAATAACATGGAGGATAAAAATTCTACCTTATCAACTGTTACAGCAGATGTAAATTTGTTAAACACCATAATCAAAAGTTAGAGAATGACAGTATGGACAAAAATTATGTGCTTTCTGCATGAGACACATTTTAGATTCCAAGACATAAAAAGATTTGATGGAAAAGATAGAAGCAGAAAACAAATGAGAACTAAAGTGGATATATTAATATCAGACAAGATAGGTTTTAAGATACAACTTATCACTAAAGACAAATAAGAGCATTTTTATAATAATAAGTTCAATCCAACAGGAAGAGACAATGACTACAAACATATAGATACCAAACAACAGAGTCCCTACTACATGAAATAAAACTGGAGAGATTGAAGAAACAGCCATTCAACAATAATAATTGAAGCCTTAAATTCCTCTGTAGTGAAATAGTGCCCCTCAAATGATGTGTCCAAGTCCTAACCCATGGTATCTGTCATTATGGCCTTATTTAGAGATAGGGTTTTTGCAGATGTAACTGAATTAAGGATCTTGATATGAGATCATCTTGAATTTAGAATGGTCTTAATTCCAATGACTCTTGTCCTTGTAACTCTTACAAGGAGAAGGGGATTTCCAGTACAGAAGCACAGGGATGCAAGTCATGGGGAGACAGAGGCAGATACTGGAGTTATGCATACTCTAGCTGAGAAATGTTTATTTAGAACCACCAGAAGCTGGAAGAGGCAAAGAAGGATTCTCTCCTAGAGGCTTCAGAGGGATTGTGGCACTGCCAATTCCTTGATTTTGGACTTCTGGCCTCCACAACTGTGAGAGAATAAATTTTTGTTATTTCAAGCCTTCAATTTCATGGTAATTTGTTATAGCTGCCCCAGAAATGTAATACAACATTACTCTCAGTAATTGATAGAATAATGAGACAGGAGATCAAAAAGAAAATAAAATACTTGAACAACCCGGTAACTAAGTAGATCTAATAGACATCTATAGAATACTCCACTCAACAGCAGCAAAATACACACTATTCTCAAGCACACAAGAAATAGTCTCCAGGATAAACTGTATGTTAGGCATTGAAAGAAGCCTCAATATAATTCAAAGATTGAAATAGTACAAACTATTTTTTCAGACCATGGTTGAATGAAATTAGAAACCCACAATAGAAGAAGATTTGTAGAAATTAAACAAGACTCTCCTAAATAACAAATAGGTCAAAGAGGAAGTCACAAGGGAAATTAGAGAATACTTTGAGATAAGTAAAAATGAAAATACAACATAAAAAAACTTGCAGGAGGCAGCTATTTTAGTGCTTAGAGGAAAATTCAAAGCTGTAAGTGCCTATCTAAAAAAATGCATACAAATCTTAACAGTCTGATCTTCCAGCATAAGAAAAGAGAAGATCAAGCTAAACTTAAATCTAGCAGAAAGAAGAATATAATAAAGATTAGTGTGGAAGCAAATGAAACAGAGAATCAAAAATTAGAGAAAATCAATGAAACAAAAGTGATTCTTTGAAAAGATCAACAAAATTGGCAAGTTTACTATACTGACCAATAAAGACAGAAAACTCAATATTATCAGGGATGAAAGATGGTGTATTAATACTTAACTTACAAAAATATAAAAGATATTAAGGGACTACAAAAAACTCTGACATCAAATTAGGTAATCTAGATAAAATGGACACATTCTTAGAATGACACACCACCAAAACTATCTCAAGAGGAACTAAATGATTTGAATAGACCTACAACAAGTAAAGAGATTGAATTAATAATTTGAAAATTCCAATAAAGGAAAGACCAAGCCCAAATGGTTTCACTGAGTTCCGTCAGACATTTAAAGAAGAATTAACACCGATTCTTCACCAAATCAAAAATAGAAAAGAAGGGACACTTTCCAAACCATTCAACAAGGCCAGCATCACCTTGATACCAAAACCTGAAAAAGACATTGGAAGAAAATAAAACTGCAGAGGAAAATCCCTTTCAAATAGGAGTGCAAAAATCCTCAAAATACTAGCAGACTGAATCCTGCAATATATAAACGGAATTCCACAAGCTGGGCATGGTGGTTTGTGCCTGTAATCTCAGTGCTTTGGGAGGCTGAAATGGGAGGATTGCTTGAGGCCAGGAGTTTGAGACAAACTTGCACCACATGGTAAGAACTTGTCTCAATAAAAAGTTTTTAAAAAGGGATTATACACCATGACCAAGTGGTAATTATTTCAGGACTGCAGGGCTGGTTTAATACCCAATAAGCAGTCACAGTAATACATATATTAATAGAATAAAGGATAATAATTATATGGTCATCTGAATAGATTCAGAACAGCACTTGACAAAATCAAACACACTTTCATCATCAAAGCACCCAACAAACTAGAAGTAGTTAAGAATTTCCTCAATTTGAAAAAGGATGTCTATGAAAAATCCTTAGCAAACATCATACTTTTTTTTTTTTTTTTTGAGTTGGAGTCTCACTCTGTCGCCCAGACTGGAGTGCAGTGGCCGCTCCCGGCCACCGCAGCCTCGACCTGCTGGGCTCCAGTGATCCTTCCGCCTCAGTCTTCCAAGTAGCTGGAACTACAGGCGTGGGCTACCACGCCTGGCTGTTTTTTTGATTTATCATAGAAATGAGGTCTCGCCAAGCAAACATCATACTTTAATGGGGAAAGATTGAATGCTTTTTCTCTAAGCTCAGGAACAAGACAAAGTTATCTGCTTTTCTAGTCACCGTTGTCTTGGAGATTTTAGTACAATTAGGCAACAACAACAACAAACCTATCTAGAATAATGCCTGGCACAAAGTAGCACCTTATAAATCTTAACTATGACAATATCAATTGTTTTGGTCATTTCAATCAGGTCTACCTGACCTGATGAAAAATGGAAGTATCCTACAGGATTTGGATAAAATAGGTTACGTTTTAAAAACAATTTTTCCTGAGCACTTTTAAAAATTTTATCCTTACTATTTCAAGGACAAAAATTTAAACACATTTTCCTTAATTAGTATACTATTCTACCAGAAAGATGCCCTAGGGATTATTACTTAGTGTCTCTCTGCATATTATGTTTTGGCATAACCAAAATGCTGCATTGGTTCTAGTGGTGGCTGTGGACATGTTAGAGAAGACAGGGGTGAGTGAAACTTGCATTTACTGGGCATGAGTTCCATAAAGGTGAGGCCTGGATGCTGCAGAAATGGACATAATCACAGCTGGGACTCCATAGCCAACAATGTATATGAGTCTGTTCATGCTTGAGTAGGTGACCATCAGGTTCCAAGTGCTGAGGAAAAGGTGCAGGCCTTCCAGCAGCATCCAGGAGAAGGAGGCCAGGTAGAGGTAGTGCAAGGTAGCAGGGATGGTAATGCACAGCCCCTAGGGGAGGAGAAAGAGACACTCAGGACAGCAGTAAGGTCTGAGTGTGCCCAGGACTTCTCCTGTATGCTGCCACTGGGGAGAATTCTGAGGGGTATGATGGAGCTGTGCCAAAAAGATATGTTTTCTAGTTGAGTCAGGCAATGTGAAATTGGTGGATTCCTCCTCTAACCATCTCCAGGACTCATGGCTATTTTATTAAGGTACCCAATGCAACATCACTCCATGAGCCAGCATTCTCTGTGGCAAGGAAGGGAGTACTCTGGGACACCAGCATCAGTACCTTGAGTTCACTTCTGTCAATCACTATGAGGAAGAGGAGGTGGGTCAGGAATAGGCAGACCAAGAGCTGCAGGTGCAGCCAGGTGCTGGTGTTCTGGATGGCTTTGCACAGGAGGAAGGTGAGGGCTGCTAGGAGGAGGCATAGCAGGGAGAGAGACAGCCCCATGTACGTGATGACGGTCAGCATGAAATCTTCCTCCTGGAACCCAGTAAAGAAGAGTTCATGGTCATGCTTTCCTGCTCCAAGGAATGACCTCACCATTTTTATTTTTGGTTTAGCAAATTCAAGAATAAAGAAGCCAGGTAAATTTAAGAAGTTGATGGGTAAGATATTCTTAAGTTTATACTTTTGAAATATGATGAGATTCTGATCTGATGGATCCAGTCACTGGGAGGACTGATGGATAAAGAAGAGTCCTTACTCAACATCAAGCCATGGGCCCCTCAAGGGTTTGTTTTTCTCCTGACCTTCGTGCCTAACTAAGCTTATAGGTTGATGTGTGAGGCTTGGGTAGGCACAAAGCTTCACACTGAACACCATCTTTTGTCCCCATTACATGATGTGGTGTGACAGAATTTGTATCTCAATGACCAGCTATCAACTTCCTATCCCAGACACTGCTTGCTTCAATCCAGCACCCCATTGGACACTAATCCTTATAAGTATAGAATCAGATCCTTGGTTAAAGAAAGAAAATTTCTTTGATGATGGTGGTAGCTTAAGATTCGCATTACTCCGCCTCTTTCTGCAAATCATCTTAAAGCTATGAGGGAAAGGAAAAAATATATATATTACCAATTCCACTTCAGTGTAACTAGGAAAGAAAGGAGAGAGATGGGAGGAGGGAGAAGCAAATGAGAAGAGGGGGAAGGTATGGAGGAGGGAGTAGGGAGGGAGATAATGTACAAGTGATTATAAAATGGAAAATAGAGCTAAGTTCTTTCTTATTCTCTCCTCCCTCCCTCCTCCACCCTCCCTTCCTCCTCCCTCCCCATCCCTCCCTCCTCCTCCCTCCTTCTTTTCTTTTCCCATCCCTCCCTCCCCTCCCTCTCTCCTTCCTTCCTTTTTCTTTCTGACAGGGTGTCACTATGTTGCCTAGGCTGGTCTCAAACTCCTGGCCTCAAGAGATCCTCCCACCTCAGTCACCTAAGTAGCTGGAACTACATGCAGCAAACCACTGCACTTGGCTAAAATTGTCTTTTCTTTTTTAAAAAAAAAATGATTTATTTTAAAGATGTGGGGTACAATTCAGGGTTAAGCATACAAATGTGCATTATCAGGTACTCTTGCTGATGAGGTGTGCTCTCCCTCCCCCAGTGGATTCCCACTAGTGCCAATCCCGCATCCCCACCCCACCCAACAGTTTCCCACTACTGCCAATCCTTTTCTTATAGTATTATGATAATTGTTCAAGGTTCGCTTATGAGTGAGAACATGTGATACTCAGTTATTTGTTTTTGTGATAGATCACTAGATATTATAGGCTCCAAGTCCATCCAAGTTGCTGTGAAGTTCATAATTTTTTCCTTCTTTATGGCTATGCTGCAATAAGCATGCATGTGCAGGTATCTTTTTCATAGAGTGACTTGAGTTCCTCTGGGTATATTTCCAGTAGGGAGATTGTGGGGTCATATGGAAGGTTGATTGTTAGATCTTTTAGGAATCTTGGCTAGAATTTTCAAAGGTGTATCTAGATAAAGAGTAATTGATCATTATTTATACTATTTCAACCTTTTCAGTATATATGTAAGTTTGAGATGTTCCCTAATACAATGTTTACAAATAAAGAACAAGCCCTCCAGGTGATTTTGATGCATACTAAATTTTGAGAGCCTTTGGTAATAACAATGACAAAAAACTATTTCCCTACTACAGCTCCCACAAAAACATAACTATATCCATGAACCAATAGAAAAATAGACCAAGGATGTTAACAAATTAATTTCTGAGGTGAAAATAGAAATGACTCTTAAATAAAGAAGTTCATTTCACTCATCAATGGAAGAATGGATAAAGAAAATGTGACCTACACACACACACAGTGGAATACTATTTAACCATAAAAAAGAATGAAATAATGTCTTTTGCAGCAACATGAATAAAACTAGAGGCCATTATCTTAAGTTAAGCAACTCAAGAACAGAAAGGCAAATATCGCATGTTCTTACTTATGAGTGGAAGCTAAACAATGGACATAGAGTGTGAAATAACACATTGTGGAGACTCAGAAGGGTGAGAGGAGTGAGGGATAAAAAGTCACCTATTGGGTACAATGTTCACTCTTTGGGTGATGATTAAACTAAAAGTCCAGACCTCCCCACTATGCAGCAATATATCCATGTAAGAAAACTGCACCTGTACTCCTTGAATTTATGCAAAGAAGTCATAGAAATTTCCTAGACATCACATTTACCTCTCAGATGGGCAAAAATCTCCAAAGCCTGATAATAACTTTACAGTGAGGGGGTGAGGACTCACACATTTTTATATAATGCTGGTGAGAGTGTTAACAGGTATCGGCACTAAATGAAGGGGAACCCCCCAAAACCCTGAAATTTATCTTTTAAAAATTGTGTATTTATTCTTACATGTTTAAACTTTAGTCACCTTCAAAGTACCCTCCATTTGATGCACTACACCAATTGAGATACTTTTTCCACAGCTCAAAACATTTTTTGAACTCATCAATTCTGATGCCTTTTAGAACTTCTGCCATTTTTTTTCACCTCTTTTACATCGACAAAATGTTGCCCTTTGAGGACTTTTTTTCATCTGGGGAAACAAAGTTTTAAAAAGTCATTCAGGGTGAGATAGAATGAATAGGGAGGGTGGGTGACAGGGGTTATGCTGTTTTTAGTCAAAAACTGCTGAACACTTAGCGTAGTGTGGGCAGGCTGTTTGTGTAAATCACCTATCATGAAATGGGCAAATGTGTTGAAAGAATCTAAAAAAAAAAAAAAAAAAAATTACCTGAAGCCAAACACAGCTTCTCACAGCAATGCTAATGGGTACACTGATGCTAATGGGTTCCCAGAACACTTACCTAGTGAAGGGAGCCTGCACTACAAAGGATACACCCTCCAAAAGATAATCCTGTTTTTTGGATCCCCCCTTTGCATGTTGAAATACTCCCATATCTATCAACATATAATTACGAATCTGACCCAGTACACATTTCAAGTGAGCACTC
Source organism: Tarsius wallacei (assembly GCA_963574415.1). Taxonomy (NCBI): domain Eukaryota; kingdom Metazoa; phylum Chordata; class Mammalia; order Primates; family Tarsiidae; genus Tarsius; species Tarsius wallacei. The sequence continues at coordinate 11,839 of CAUYQG010188040.1, forward strand.
AAGCATAAGATGAATGAAGTATGTGTAAATTATAGCAACATTATTTGTATTAGCAAGTGATCAGAAACAAAATGCTCACTAGGGAGGGGACTTGATAGACAACTGACAGCACATTCACACAACAGAATGCAATGTGACCAAAAAATAGTGGTGAACAAAAAAGTGGGGTGGGGGAGGAAATGGGATTGAGATTCAGAAATCATCTACTGGATATAATGTTCACTGTCTGGAAAATGGGTCACCAGAATTGCAATCCCCACCACCGTACAATATGCCTTGTAACAAACATGCACTTGCACACACAGAATCTAAAATACGTTAGTTTATTTTTAAAAAATACTGGCGAAGCCCTCTGCAGACTGTAGTCAAATAATCTCGCAAATGTAATAAATCAAAAACCCAACATGCACAGCAATGAATAAAACATGCCACCCCACAAGTGCAAAAAGGACTAAAGAATGAATATGTGCATTTGATTTGTATGTCTAAAATCCTCACAGAAAAGTATAGGAGAAACTGAGAACTTTGGTCATCTGAGGTGAGAGGAACTTGATGCCTGGGTTTGGGGTGGGAGGGAGACTCAACGTTTCCTCTCCTATCCTGTTTGTTTTTGTTTTGTTTTTTTTTTTTAGTCAGAGTCTCACTCTGTCTCCCAGACTGGAGTACAGTGGGACAATCCTGGCTCACTGGAGCCTTGATCTTCTGGGCTCAAGTGATCCTTCCACTCAGTATCCCTAGTACCTGGGACCACTCCTGGCTAATTTTTTGATTTTTTTGTAGAGACTAAAGCCTCACTATGTTGCCCAGGCGGGTCTTGAATGCCAGGTCTTCTTTCTCAAGCAATCCTCTCACCTTGGCCTACGTGAGTGTTGGGATTACAGGTGTGAGCCAAGGTTTCTTTTGTTTGTTTTGCTTTGTATTGTTTTTTGATATGGAGTCTTGCTCTGTGGCCCAGGTTGGAGTGCAGTGGTGCGATCATAGGTTAATGCAGCCTCAAACTCCTGGGCTCAAGCAATCCTCCCACCTTAGCCTCTCCAATAGCGGGGACTATAGGTGTCTGCCACCATGCCCAGCTAATTTTTACATTTTTTTGTAGAGATGGGGTCTCACTTTGTTTCCTAGGTTGGTCTCGAGCTCCTGGCCTCAGATGATCCTCCTGCCTCAGCCTCCCAAACTGCTGAGATTACATATGTGAGCCACCATCCTTAGCCTCTGAGTTTTGAAACACAAATATTTTACCTCTTCAATAAATAAAAAGCAGCAGACAAAAATGTGGCTACTCTGTTTTCTAGCAAAGTGGCCTTGGAGTGTCGTTGATACTCGTGGGATTCCTATAAGGCCTGAGCATTTGGCTAAGATCCCATGCATACTATTTGTATGCAGATGCTCATAGTAAATACACCATTATCAGAAGACTATTGAATGAGTCCCTGTTCCTGGTGATACTGAGAAAGCTCTCAGCTCACCTGGCTAGAGGAAGAGGCAAACACAGCCGCTGACCCACCTGTACTCACTGGCTCCCCTGGCCTCCTCTGACCTCTACCAAACCCAAATCTTCCTTTCTGCAGCCCCTAACCACCCCTGTCTTACAGACCCCTGTGGTGAGCAGAATTCTAATTCTGCCCTTATAGTCCCACAGCCTGCTGAGCCCACACCTTCTTCCAGGCATTCAATCAAATGTGAGTCTAGGTGTTCCTATGGAGGGACTTTGCAGATGGAATTTAGGCCCCGAATCTGTTGACTTTAAGCCAGAGAGTATATCCTGAATGAGCCTAACCTAATCAGGTGAACCTTTACAAGATCCGGGCTCTTCCTGGAGAAAACAGATTCAAAGCTTAAGAAGGATTGCATGTGGGGAGTATTTTCCTGCTGGCCTCCAGAAAAGAAGGCTGCTGCATTGTGAGAAGGCCATGTGGGAGGGAATGTGAGCAGCCCTCAGGAAGCTTAGCATGGTCCCCTGCTGACAGCTACCAAGAAAGTGGGACCTCAGGTCTATAACCAGGAAAAACTGAGTTCTTTCAGCAACCAGGGAACTTAGAGGAGGGTCTCAAGCCTCAGATGAAATGACTGCCCTGGCTGACATGATGATTTCAGTCCTGTGTAAACTAAAAATAAAACCCTAAGCCTCCCAACTGAAAGGACCTCAGAAGGACCTTCAAAACTTAATTCCCTGGGCCAGGTGCAGTGGTTCACACCTATAATCCCGGCACTTTGGAAAGCTAAGGTGACAGGATTGTCTGAGCCCACGCGTTTGAGACCAGCCTGGGCAATTTGGCGAGACCTCATCTCTACAAAAATCAAGGAAAAGTAGCCAGGTGCGGTGGCACATGCCTGAAGTTCCACCTCCTTGGAAGGTTGAGGTGGTAGATCTCCTGAGCCCAGCAGATTGAGGCTGCAGTGGCCATAAGCATGCCACTGCCCTCCAGTCTGGGCAACAGAGTGAGACTCTGACTCAAAAAAAACAAAACAAAACAAAGCAAGCAAAACTTAGCTCCCAGCCATGATGGGATGGGAGATCAGACATGCCTTGTTTTGCTCCCTCTCTTTTGTGGCTTAGACACCACAATTGAGCAGGCTGAATGTTAAAATAGAGATATTAAGACCAACAGAACAGATCCTTTGTGGTACTAAGACACCAGATTA
>CAUYQG010188047.1:0-17624 GCA_963574415.1 Tarsius wallacei
CCTATAGTTCCAGCTACTTGGAAGGCTGAGGTGGAAGGATCGCCGGAGCCCAGCAGGTCGAGGCTGCGGTGGCCGGGAGCGGCCACTGCACTCCAGTCTGGGCGACAGAGTGAGACTCCAACTCAAAAAAAAAAAAAAAAAGAAAAAGAAAAACACTGTGAGACATCACTACCCACTGAGCAGAGGGGCTAAAATAAAAGCAGCCTGAGATATCACACGTGAGTGTGGGAATGCAAAAATGGTACATCCACTTTATGCAAAATGTCAATTTTTCTAGCAGCTTTATTCATCACAGTGAATAACTGGAAACAATTCAAATGGCCATCAACTGACAAATGGATAAACAAATTATGGCACATAAATGGATTACTACTCAACAGTAAAGAACCAGTCACACAGAGGAAACTCAAAAGCATTACAATAAGAGAGAGGAGCCAGACACCAAAGGATCCGTCTGTGGGGCTGCATTTATCTGACATTCTAGAAAAGACAAAACTACATTGAGGAAATCACATCAATGACAGAGATAGGGTGGACTGCAGGGACCACAGAGGAACTTTCTAGGGTGAAGGATGTTCTCTCTATTTTGACTGTGGCAGTAGTTCATGACTGTGTATACCTATCAAACAAATGTTTACTGCTTATCATTATGCACCAATAAACCTCACCAAACAACAAAAAGAAAGAAAAAAAGAAAGGGAAGTGGAGAGGGAAAAGCACTATGTTAAATTTAATTACCAGAAAGTATGAACAAAAAAGTATAAAAAGTATTTATTCTTTGTGAACAAAGGAGTAAAACAAAAAAAAGAAGCCAGGCTCGGTGGCTCAGCCTGTAATCCCAGCGCTTTGGGGGGCTGAGGTGAGTGGATTGCCTGAGCCTGCGGGTTCGAGACCCGCCTGGGCAACTTAGTGAGACCTCATCTCTACAATAAGTCAAAAATTAGCTGGGTGTGATAGCGCGCGCCTGTAGTTCCAGCTACTTGGAAGGCTGAGGCGGAAGGATTACCGGAGCCCAGCAAGTTGAGGCTGCGGTGGCCGGGAGCGGCCACTGCACTCCAGTCTGAGTAACAGAGTGAGACTCCAACTCAAAAAAAAAAAAAAAAAAGAGTATTATCTTGCTGTAAATTAGTCAACACTTGGGAAGTAAGTCAGTTGAGAGTTCAAGTTTTCTTATGTTACCAAGAGCTGCGATGTAACAGTCTTTCACGTGACCTATAATAAAGTTACAGCTAGCCACGTTTAAAATTAATCTTGCTTCTTCCAAGAAGTCAAGTGAAATTGGGGGAAATAAATAAAATTAATCTTGTTTTTAACCCCTGTTATCATGAGCTCACCACCAGTCACATGGCTATATTTAAGTTTATATTAAATAAAGTTTAAAATCGGCTGACCAGTTTGCCCAGCTGTCTCCAGCACTCAGCAGTCACACACCACTGGGGCTGCCACACGGGCCAGAGTAGACAGGGAACACTCTGCCCAAACTGTCATTAGACAGTGCTGCTCCAAGACGGTAACTGTTTTAAAATAATGTCCATCTTTCATTAATATCAGATTACGTTAATGCATTCTGTCCAAATTTTAAGGCTGAAAACAACCATACCTTAAGCCCACCTAATACTTCATTCTACAGGCAAAGTAACGGAAACCTCAAGACCAGCTGTTTACTCTAACCTCTCTCTCTTCAGCAGGCTGCTTCAACAAAAGGACACAGGGTCTCCTCCCAGCCAGGCACTGCTAAGCAGTAGGAGTTCAAGAAATAATGAGATTAAATTCCTTTCTGCAATCTCACAGCCCAGTGGAGGACAGGGACACTCAGAGACCCCTCCAGTGTGCTGAGGGCAGCAGGCAGGACAAGAGGGCCCTGAAGGCAGGGATGGGGGAGGAGGCGCCTGGCAAGTCCTGAGGAGAGTATAGGTGTAAGCTGGCCAGGATATGGCCAGGTCAATTTCAAGCACTTGAGTCTGAGAAATGGGTGGAATGTCTGGGGAGGCAGTTAGCCACAGCAAGATCTCGGATAAAGATGCGTATCTGGGGGAGGGGGCCAAGAGTGCAGAGAAAAGCAGACCAACATATGGAAGCTTCCCTTAAGAGAATCCCTTGACAGCAGGGAAGGAGTGGTCAAAGAGGAGGGGAGGATTTTAGGAAGTGCCTGGCCTCCCAGGCAGCAGAGTAAAGCACACCAGGCGGAAATGAACCAGATGTAACTTACATGAGGCAACAGATCGTCATGTGTAACGTCCACAACAGCAGCTTCTGCGAAAGGATGGGGGTTAAAAAGTGTCACCAGATGCACAGGGAGGTAACAGAGCATGTGCAGCCCATGCAAGCACCATGTCAGGACAAGCACAACAGAGAACACGAGCCTCTCTAAAGAGGGGCTGGCTTTCCTGTTTTATAGGACAAAGACGACACTTGGGGAGCCAGGTCTCCCAACTGCTAGAGGTCAAACGCAAGCAAGAGACTGTACCTGATCAACCCCTGCCTGCAGCCTGCATTTTCAGCACTGTTCTCCATTTCATATCTGGCATGACCAGGCTCCTTGGTGCCCAAGTTAAGAAGCCTAGCATACACCCTAGCACCCTCATTCCCCACACGTCATCAGCACAATTCCTACCCTTCATGCTTCTCAAAACTGTCCATTGTATTTCTACTATCACTATCTTCATTTAAGAGACCTTCATCTCTTATGCACAACTGCCACTGGTTCCCCACTGGTCTCACTGCCTCAGTCACATCCCCTTTATTCCATTCTCAAAGCGAGGCTCAGACTGTCCACATCCACACATCATTTCTCTGCGTGCACATCTCTTCATGGCTCCCCCTTGTCCATCCTGCCACCACCTGGGTAATCTGACCCATCTGCCTTGGGCTGCTCTCGTTCAGCCCTCCACTCCAGTCCACCTGGCTTCGCTCCTGGAACACTCCCTTCCACCTTGGGGCATCACTCCCCGTCACCCTTATCCTCTTGTCTGTGCACCACAGAGGACTATGTTCCTTCACAGAGCTCCCCACCTGTCTTCTCCAAGACACATGTCACAAAGGTGACTCATTCACAACCTGTGCAATGATCCCACGTCTATCTCTCCCTCGAGACCAAAGACTTCTGGGGGATGCAGAGACGCTGCGTCTGGCTTCACGCCATCTCTCCTATATCTGGGACACAGCAGATTCTAATATAATTTCTTAAATGAAAAAAGGGAATGAATGAAAGATGAGCTTTAAGCAGAGAAAGGAATGACGACCCGAAGGGAATGACATGAGGACAGGCATACATGCGGGTCCAGTTGAAAACAATTAGGTTCAAGCCTGTTATCCCAGCACTTTGGGAGGCCAAGGTGAGAGGATTGCCTGAGCCCAGGGGTTCGAGACCAGCCTGGGCAACTTAGTGAGATCTCGTCTCTAAAATATATCAAAAAAATTAGCTGGGCGTGGTAGCACGTGCCTGGAGTTCCAGGTACTTAGAAGGCTGAGGTGGAAGGACAGCCTGAGCCCAGCAGATCAACACTGGGGTGGCTGTGAGAGTACCACTGCACTCCAGCTTGGGTGACAGAGTGAGACTCTAACTCAAAAAAAGAAATAAAGCAATTAGAGTGGTGCTGAGATCAAGGAAGAGACAGGCAGTGGGGAGTTCCCATCTCGTAGCCCCACTCTCCTTACATTGGCAGAGAGCCTAGTGGGGGGCAGTCTGAGTAGATTATGGCTAAGGTTTGAAGTAACGGCTGAAGGGAGAAGTGAGAGGAGAGAACTCAATCAAGAATCAGTAAAAGACTGTTTCTGAGAGTTGTGAGGGAACATCGCTATACATAGCTAGAAAGCACAAGACAAAAAACTATTAAATCACATTAATCAGCCGGGTTCGGTGGCTCAGCCTGTAATCCCACGCTTTGGGAGGCTGAGGTGAGTATATTGCCTGAGCCCGTGGGTTCGAGACCTGCCTGGGCAACTTGGCGAGATCTCATCTCTACAATAAATCAAAAATTAGCCAGGCATGATAGCTCGTGCCTGTAGTTCCAGCTACTTGGAAGGCTGAGGTGGAAGGATCGCTGGAGCCCAGCAGGTCGAGGCTGCGGTGGCCAGGAGCAGCCACTGAACTTCAGTCTGGGTGACAGAGCGAGACTCCAATTCAACAAAATAAATAAATAAATAAATCACATGAATCAGAGAACAGATTTCTCTGTGAAAAAGTCTAAATACTAGCAACCTTATTCTTTCAAGAACACAGTAATAGTGCCTGACTTGACTAATAAAACTAGAAGAACTTACTCATGAGATTAAGAATGGTTTACAACAAACAAATTTATAAGCAATTTTTTTTTTTTTTTTTTGAGTTGGAGTCTCACTCTGTCGCCCAGACTGGAGTGCAGTGGCTGCTCCCAGCCACCGCAGCCTCAACCTGCTGGGCTCTGGCGATCCTTCCACCTCAGCCTTCCAAGTAGCTGGAACTACAGGTGCGCGCTACCACGCCCGGCTAATTTTTTGATTTATTGTAGAGATGAGGTCTCACCAAGTTGCCCAGGTGGGTCTCAAACCCACGGGCTCAGACAATCCACTCACCTCAGCCTCCCAAAGCGCGGGATTACAGGCTGAGCCACCAAGCCCGGCTAAATTTTTTTTTTGAGTCAGGGTCTTGCTCTGTTGCCTAGGCTGGAGTGCAGTGGTACAACCACGACTCACTGTGGCCTCGACCTCTTGGGCTCAGACAATTCTTCCACCTCAGCCTCCCACGCCCAGCTAATTTTTTAAAATTTCTTTGTGGAGACAAGGTCTCGCTATGTTGTGCAGGCTGGTCTCAAACTTCTGGGCTCAAATGACCCTCCTGTCTCGTCTTCCCAAAGTGCTGGGATTACAGACATGAGCCACTGTGCCTGGCCTTCAGATATTTTTGAAGAATCAAATTACTTACAAATACAGGACCGGGCACAGTAGCTCATGCCTGTAATCCCAGCACTTTGGGAGGCCAAGGCAGAAGGATGCACCTGAGCCTAGGAAGTTGAGCAATAGTGAGCCTTGAACGTGCCACTGTACTCCAGCCAAGGCAACAGAGTGAGAACCCAACTCAAAAACAAACAAAAAACTGAGATACCTGACATTTCTTTTGTAAGTTACCTTAAATAATATTTTAGTTACATAACTAATTTGTTGGAAAACTTTTTTTTACACATAACATAAAGGTAAATAACCTGTTCTTTAGTCAATTACTTACAGTGGGATCCAAAATCATATCCCACTGGTTCTCCCAGCCAGTAAGATATACAATGCCACAAAACCCTCATCCAACGTGCAATTCTTCTCCACATACAGCAGTGGAAACAAACTGTGTTTGAATGAAGCAGCTTCTGCTGCCTGACAGTAGCTTAACGGTGGTACCCTTGAGAAAACAGTCATCCAGGCTGGCGTTCCCACCCCCTCCAGGTGGCGCTGCAGCCCCACGTGGAGGGGCTCACGGTTGGTGCCAGCGGCCTGTGCTGCAGCTGCTGTTCAGTGCCACAGCTCTGTCTGCCTTTCCCTGGTGCTCTGTCCTCCACACGGGCCCCAAATTCCAGCTTCCACCTGCCTGTGCACCCAGCACTGGGAGGTAAGCATGGAGAGTCCCAGTGGAGCGACCAGGACCCTTTGGCAGGACGGAGTCTCCCCTGTCTTCTCTCTCCTGGACACCCACCTTGCCTTGCCCCTGCCTGCCGTACCCCCATCCAGCAGATCCCACCAAAGCTGTCCCTCCAGCAGAGGCACTGATCAGAGGGCCTTTTTCCTCTGGGCTCAGGATCAGAGCAGTTTTCAAAGGGCCGTTTTAATACAGAAGACCCCTTCAGTGAGCCACTAAGGGCCTCCTGACACTCAGGGGAGTAGGGTCCTTCACTGTGGCATAGAAATAGGCCAAAAGGATAAATGCTATGCTTCAGAAGTAAGTGAGAGGAGCCAGCCTCATGGTCTCAGCTCTTTCCACTAGGGTGCTGCTCCCTGCACATCTGGGTGGGCTCCACCAGTTGGCTCACACCAATGGTCCTTAAAAAGCAGCTACCTAGCCCCTGCCTGTAAGTTCTGTTTCCTAAACACCCAGCCCTTACCCCCAAATTCATCCATGAAGACTCTACCTCTCACAAAGAAGAGAGTAAGGGGAGGACTGAGTTCAGTCTTTGGAGGGGCCACTGAACTCTTTGGCCTTAACCCTAACATCTGTGATCAGAACAGCCCACTTGCAGACCTGACACCTCAAATTCAATGCATCCAAGTGAATGGTCAAGTAAGACACACCTAAGAACCCAGGCTGTGAAAAGGCTTTAGAAACTGTGCGATACAAACCTCATGGTACAGGCGAGAAGTATGAGATTCAGGAGCAGAGCACCTTGTCCAAGGCCACGTGACTGATGAATGGCAGAATCCATGTCACCATTATTTGTCACCCCATTGGCTGTCTTCACTGTGTTAATGCAGGGGTGCAACCATCATACACCCCTGCACATTTTCCTGGATAAACCTCTGATCTAAAATAATGTTCTTGAAATTTATACCAAGACCTTCTCATTTCCTATAATTCCTTAAACATTTATTTATTTTACGAGATTATAATAAAATATTCTTCTGTTCATACACTGATTTTACAAAGTTAATTGTAAGATCAGTAAAATATAGATTATAAAGTATAGTCCATAATAAAAATATTAAAACTACTCTTAGGTCTTGCTTTACAAGCTCAAATTAAGGTTCTCAGTATGTTTACTCCTCTACAACAGGCTCTAGTAAAACAACAAATCCCACAATTTCTTGAGTTGAGAAAATACTATTCTAACCTTTAACAAAATAGTTTAGCTACATAAATGAAATAAGTTTATCATACGTACTTAAAGCTCTAGAATGATCCGGGTTCCTTATTCCCTTTGCTCGTAACCTCTGAAGAAGAACTGTAGAGGACAACTGTTTTACAAGATACACTGCCATGGAATAGTTCTGGAAAAAAGATGCAGAAAACAACACAGGTAAGTTTTTCAGGACATCTATCTTAATCCCACAGTAACAGAGAGGAAAATGAGCCCTCCTGACAATACCAGCTATGTGCCAGGTACTGTCTCAGGTGTTTTCATGAACAATTCATTTAAGCCTGACCAAAAGCTGCTGAGGTGATCATAAATCTATTTTTATGGATGAGGAAACTAAAATATAGAGAAGTGAAAAAACTTGCCCTAATTTTGCAACTTTCAAGCAACAAACCCGGAACTTAAACCCAGGTCTGTTATGGCCCCACATTGCCTGACTGCCTACATTTGAAGCTAATGAACTTAAGGTGCTTACGTGAAAGAATACTGTTGAGACTAAATAAAAGCCAAGGCCAGTGAGATATCAGCATTATCATAAACCACATTTAGGAGGAAATGGGTATATGTGAACAGTAGCTACTTTCTAAACATCACGATGAGGCTCGCCTCCTCACTGTACCTCTGAACCTCCCCCTGTGCCTTCAACTAGCTCTTGAATGCCTGCACTTGGGCCATTACTGCAGTAAGCAGAGGGAATCTTGAAGGAGGTTTTCAAAGAGGAGCTGCTGGTTTAGCAGCTCCACAGATGAATATCCATGCCCAGCAGAGGGATGACCCAGAGAGGGCAGGGGAAGGGGACAAAGAAGTTCATCAGCCAGTTGAGTGAAGGGTGTATGTGAGAAAAGAGGAGGAGCAGAGGCTGAGGCTGCCCAGGGCCAGAGAAAGATCTCCATGAAAAGGACCACCTTCCATCTGATGATGGGTATGAGAGAAGATTCTGAAGCTTGAAAAGACACAAAAAGATAAACAACTGCCACCATCTTGTTTCTAGCTACTCTGTATACATTTTTCTAAATGATATACCATCTACTTCATTTAAGCCTTGCAGGAGACCCACCAGAGAGAAAGGACAGGTGTTTTTCTAAATGAAGGGTTGACATAATAGAGGCGCAGAAAGATGATGTCATCTGCTTACGCTCACACAACTGCCTGGTGACAGAGCAGGCACCAGCCACCAAGAAGAAAGGGCAGGAGTATCAGGCCGGGGCCTCTGTGCCATGGCCAGAGTCGTGTTCCACAGCTCTGGCTTTCGCCGACTCTGCCTGCTGTGAGCTCTTAACCTGGTCCAGTGCACATCCAACTTTCAGATTCATTCACACTTTTGAAAATGCATTCCCTTTTTTTGGCAGAAAAGATTCCACAGTACCTTCTGGACAATCTATTTTATTTTCTTTTTCGAGTTGGAGTCTCACTCTGTCACCCAGGCTGGAGTGTAGTGGCATGCTCATGACTACCATAGCCTCAACCCGCAGGGCTCAGACGATCCTTTTGCCTCAGCCTTCCAAGTAGCTGGAACTACAGGCGAGTGCCACCACACCCAGCTACTTTTTTTATTTACTGTAGAGACAAGAGCTCACCAAGTTACCCAGGCTGGCCTCGAACCCCTGGACTCAGGCGATCCTCTCGCCCCAGCCTCCCAAACTGCTGGGATTACAGGCTTGAGCCACCCTGCCTGGCCTACTCAATATTCATTTATGCCTACTCAATATTCATTTAAAGTTCAGAAACCTACCCATGTTCACAGACTACATATTTTCTGGGGGGAAAAAAGAAGTGCCCAAAAAGCTAATTTACTTTTGTTAATACATTTCACAATATATTAATGAGGGACATCCAACCTTAAAACTTTCCTAAATTTTATAGCATACAACATACTAATGTAATATTGAATTGAAAAGTTTTTTAGAAAAAAAAGTCTTACTCACCATTATTACCTGTTTGTTTAATGCTACAAGTATGAAAGAAACTGAAAAAGTGCCAATTAACACTGTGAAATTATGTACAGACAGCTTGAATCTTCAGAACTTGGAATTACCCTAAGGCTTTATGTAAATATTTAAGAAAAGATCAAGTAGAAACCACAACAAGTTAAGTGAAAAGGTATGTTCACTCTAGTTGAAACATGTAACCAAATAGGGGGGAAAAAAAGGTTAGCAAAAAAGAATGTCAGGTATTAACAAAGGCCACTTGTACTAATATGAAATTAAATTTTACATCACACGAGAGAGTTTCAGCAAAAAAACTCCAAACCTAACATAGTATCTCTTCTAAGTAGCTGATGTTAATATTGTTCATCCTGACCCTTCAAAGTATACCTAATTCCAATTATCGATATATATTGTCTCATACTGATCTTTTTGTCTTTGCTTTTCCAAGTCTTCACAATTGCTTATCAAGATCATCAGGCATTCTCTTCATAACTGAAATACCATTTTGCTCACTGCATGCCCTTTACACCAGCACAAGCTGAGTATCCTTTATCGGAAATCATGGGACAAAGTGTTTTGAATTTTGGACTTTTAAAATTCTAAAATATGGGTATTGTACTTACAGGTTCAGCACCCCCAATCTGAATATCTGAAATCTGGACCACCCTGATGAGCATTTCCTCTGAGCGCCATGTTTTGGATTTTACAGCATATCAAATTTTGGGTTTTCAGATTAGGGATATTCAGCCCGTAGCTAAAACCATTTCTCTACAAAGGACAAGAGTTCAGTAAATGCTAAGTGCAGTGAAGACCCCACAGCAGGGCAAGAAGTTCCAACAAGGTTCACTTCCTTCCTTTATGCACTGAACTTGCTCTCCTGTTTATTTCATTTGAAAGGATGTAGTCATAACATTTCTGAATGGCAATCATACAAATTATCTGCAGAGTGGTAGGAGATTCTACATAAGCTATTCAGAACATCTGCACAAGATGAATTAAAACATTGATCTAAAAACAATCAAACAAGTTATCTTCTGAGCTTTGGAAAAGAATAATTTTCTTTCAATGTTTTAGTTCAAAAACAGAAAGGTCTCCAACGTGTAGCCCTCTGAATCTCTGCGAAAGCCTTCCAGGGAAGAGGCCCTCTCCCTGGCCCCAAGGCACATGAGCAAGAGTACATCCCATCTTCCCTTCTCCCTACGGCTTCAGATTTCCTTCCCATTTCACCAAAAACATCTCCCTATTCCTTGGTGGGCTGTACTTTTCACACACACAACAAAATAAAATCAACACTTTCTTCAAAAATGGGGGGAGAAGGGGAACTCCAAGATACACCAGAAGAAAACGTTTAAAAGAATTTTACAAACCTAATTGTGACATACTAGTCAAAGAAAAAATATAACTCTGAGAGATGTCAAGAAAGATTTTGATAAAATTAATAAAAATCCACTTCTAACAAAGATACCCAGTAAAAGACGAACATAGGAATATATCCTTGACATAATTTCTACCAAAAATAGCAATTACAATACTTAATGCACATACAAGTCAAATATGTGCACTAGCACCTGCATGACTTAACACTGTAAAGTTCTAACCAGTAGAACAAGAACAGGAGATAATGACCAAAGTATTTAGGATTATCATAATTTGTATAATATATCTCAAATTCAAAACTGCCTCCCTGGGAATTCCAGTAAATCATCTAAAAAGCTACTGAAACAATGTATGAATTTAGCTATGAGATAAATATTCAAAAGTAACTAGCTGTAAATAAACCAATAATAAGTAAGTTATTTAGAAAATATAATAGACAAAGATCTATTTACAATAGCAGTAACAACACAAGAATTAACAAAAAATATGCAGGATTTATAAGAAGAAGCCTATTGAATTACTGAGGAACATAAAAGGGGACTTGAAAATACAGTTCCTGAAATGGATAAACTAAATATTAATATTTATTAAATGAACTCTCCCCTAACTTAATCCATAACTTAGCTCTCACTTCTAGAATGCTCCATTTCCTTGGCCTCGCCTTCAGTTCCTCTGGTCTGGCCTCTGTTCTCACCATCGACCTGACCCAGGCTCAGGCCACATGGTGTGAACTTGCTTTTTCCCTGTGGAACTGCCCATTTTAAGTACAAGGTCTGGCACACGGTAAGCATTCAACAAATTTCAAATGAGTAGATACAAGCTCAGATTATAAAACTACAATAATTTGAAAACAGAAATTTTTTGAAAACTGTCCCAGGAAAAAAAAAAAAAGGCTGGACTAAGAAAAGTTCAGGACAACACTCAAGACATGTAAAAATTAAATATATGACAATGGTGGCTTCAGAATCAACATTTATTTAGTTAGTGGTGTTAGAACTGGCTATTTAAAAATTGAAAGTGGCTGGGCATGGTGACACATGCCTGTAATCCCAGCACTTTGTGAGGCTGGGGCAGGAGGACTGCTTGACAGGAGTTCAAGACCAGCCTTGACAACATAGGGAGACCTTGTCTTTACAAAAAAATTTAAAAAATTAGCCGGGTGTGGTAGCGCAACCCTAGTCCCAGCAACTTGGAAGGCTGAGGGGTGAGGATCACCTGAGCCCAGAAGGTCAAGGCTGTGTGAGCTGTAAGCATGCTACTGCACTCCAGCCTGGGTGACAAGAGTGAGGGAGGCCCTGACTTAAAAAAAAAAAAAAAGTGAAAGCAATTTTTATCTTACACCACACATAAATTTAATATGGACTAAAAATCATAAAAATATAGAAGAAAATATAAAATAATTGCATATACTTGGAAAAGGCAGACAGCCAAAGCTTGATGGAGAGGAGAAAGGTTTAGATAAAGGAAAAACAGGTTGAAATTTAAATCCATAAAAATTTAAATCTTCTACACATTAAATAATCATATAAATAAAAATAAAAGGCAAACAAACTGGAAACAATTACTTGTAACGTGTCAGAGGGTTAAGTTTTAGTATATAAGAACTCATAGATCAATAAGAAAAAGAAAACAGCAATCAAGAAAGACATGGATACAGTTTTATACGTAAATAATCACAAACACAAAACTTATTCAATCTCAGTAATAAGGAAAGGAGTACTAATTAAGGCAAAGTGGTACCATTATTTACCCAATAAAACTGGTAAAGATTTAAAAGAAGATAACAATAAGCATTGACAGGCATGTGGATCAACACTGAAAGTAAGTAAACAAATCTATATTTTTGGAGAAGGCAATGTGTCAATGTATACAAAATTTCTTAAAACTGGGCATGTTCTTTGACTCAGCAATTCCACTTCTGAGAATTTATTCTAAGGAAATTATTATGTGTGTGCAAAGCTTTAACTACTAGGATGGACTTCAAAATGTTCTTTGAAATACCAATGAAAGAATCAATCAATACATTAAAATACTTAACAACATAGAAAAGACTAAATTATGGCATATTCATATTGGAATAATATGTAGCCATTTAAAATAATGCAGAACAATGTAAGACATGGGCAGAATTTGTGATAAATTGCCGAGTGAAAGGATCAGGTTATAAGACACTGGATATTGCATGATCCCATTTTTCAAATGAAAACGCCACAAATTCATTGTAAGACAAAAATAAATCCTCTTGCAACTCCTGTTACAACATCATTTACATTTAAGCTTAGGTAGCCAGGTAAAGCACAGGTTAAATGATTAACCCTTCCGTGTAATACGAAAATCAGGTAGAAACAATTTACTTACTCTTCCAATTTCTGCAGTCCAAGAAACAACAATTGTATTTGGTACTGTTGTGGACAATCGAACAAGTGAGGTGATATTAATTGGTCGGCTGGGTCGCTTTGGTTCCACACCATTTTTTGTAGGTGGAAGGTATCCCTAAGAGTAAAATATAATTTATTTCTACTTATTATTTCCACAATCATTTCAACTTCCATTCCTTAGGAAAAAACCCAACCAATTACATACCACAAAATATGAATGCTTTCATTAAGAGTACAGAAACAAACATTTACAAGAGTTTCTTGTGTTATTATTTCTCTAAACAACTTTATAGTTTCATTATTGTAAACCTGAGAAAAATATAATGATAGAAATTCAAAATCTCTTAAACTTTAAAAATCAGGTTGAATTCCTGAGAGCTTAGATAGGTTGGTAAAGGAGGACTTTCAAGCAGACCAAGAGTCCCCACCCCATTCTTCAATTCACAAAAACACAGTGTAGAGTTTGCTGAGACAACTTCTCCCCAAAATCCAGTACAATACTAAAGCCATTACCCCCAGCTCCAAATCCTGTCTCCATAGTAAATGTCATAGTTGCTGACTGTATGCAGTTGGCAACAAGTGTTCTATGAATATAAATCCCAAATAAAAATGTCTTCTTAATGAAAAACTATGACTAACAATGGCCATGACGACTTGTTTCAGTTATGATAGCAACATATTAAAAAAATAGCTTTTAGGACTTACTGGAAGGCTGCAAGGTTTTGTATTCACTTTCACACAGAGATTGGGTGGGAAGTGATCTTCCTGTGGACAACTGGTTTCTGATAAACAAAACCTACATAACAGAGACAGATTAAATTTCCTTTAAAGATGGTCAACTAAAAAACAACAAAGAGGGAAAAAGTATAAAAACTGGACATTGCACATGATGAATAAGCATATGTAAACAGGCTTAAAATAAATAATATCAATGTAGAGTTTCAGCAATCACAGCTATCAATCTGTAGCTGTCACAATCCCGATAATTCTTTTAATATGTTCTGAAAAGCACTAGCTTCCTCAATTATCAACAGGTGTTAAAAAAAAAAAAAGACTCTGTAGTTAAATAAAGTTAAGAAATTCTGAATCTAAACAATTAAATATATTGTTAAGTAAATTATGTTTAACACAGAACTTCTCAGTGCTTTTAATAGGCTAATATGCATTATAAATCTCCAAGAGGAAGACACAGTACCCGTGTACAGTATTCCCCAGATCTGTTTGCCCATGAAACACTTTTCTGGGTCTCAGCAAAAAAATACTGACCCAGTAAACCAAGTACTCCTTTACTTCTTGAGAACCAAAGATGTTGAATTGTAACACTCATTATTTGTTAGAATACTACTTTAGAAACTCATAAAAATATTTATTTCTAAAATAAGTGTCGTAATCTTTTGGAAAAACCAAGGATAGCTGCATTATATGTAAATTCTCACCCTAGTCATTCTTATATAGATCAAGAAATACATTATTATTTTGCTGTTTAAGACATTTACCCTTTATTAGTTCCTCTTCTCAATATCCACCCGAGGCTCATTTTGGTGAAACACCTTCTCCCCACAACCACACCGTTACTGCTCGCAGCACCCGAGAGTTTACAGCAGGGAAAACACTACCCTTAGTGCTGTGAGCTAGTTACCATGTGCTCATGTGGCATGGAGGCTCATGTGGCATGGGGGCTATGAAAGCTGACGGTCTGCAAAATGGAACAATTTTATTGTATATAAAATTTTATGAGTACATATATATGTTCATTTTTATAGGAAGACAATCCATAGCTTCCCTCAAATTCTCAAAGGGATCAGATAGCCACAAAAAAGTTAAGGATTCCTGATCTACAAAGATTTTCTAGAAATACACTGAGCAAATAGATGTTGAAGTTCACAGGACCACCTCTAGCACCAGAAGAGCCTTCCATTACAGGCTGGTTCTTCACACTGCAACAGTTACAAGGATGTCACTGCTTTGAGTTAATTATTCCAATGCAGTGATAAATTTAAAACACGGACCCTGGTTGCCTGAAGCTACAGGAAAAGAGTAATTTATATGACAAGTTGGCTCCTATTCAACTAATCTAAACCACCCTAAGGAACTGAAGGGAAAAAGAAAAAAAGTCTCTGTGAAGCAGCTCATGACAGCGGGGATGGGGAGAGGTAGAGAAAAATTATGCTCATGCTTTAAATAAAATAAACATTATAATTAGGATAGCAGGCAGGCATAAACTCCTAATTGAATCATATGCTAGGGTTACAACCCTAGCAATGGGGGCTGTTGAGAGAGATGAAGAACTATTTTATTAAAATACAAATGGAGGGGGGATAACATCATCAAGGGCACCTGATCCTAGAACGGAGGAAGTAAGGACCAGTGGGAGGCCCAAATTTCCCCTGTATAAAGATCACTTAGGTACCTAATCCTGACTTGCACCCCACATCTTTAAAATAAAGAAAAAAACAAAACACAAACAAAAAACCCCACAAATAACCAACTAACAAATGACCAAATAAAATACAAAATGGTTTTTTCCCTCTTTCTGTCAAGTTCTAGAGATGAATTTGAATTCAAATACCTAAACCATTTTTAACTATCAAGATTTCCTTGTCATCTCTCTGAATTAGACACCTGATCGATCTTAAAAAGATAACATCCTTCAAAATGTGAATCATACTTGTTGCTGCTTTAAAAATGTATGTACATTAATATAAAATACTGCATAAAATAACTAGGTCTTTTATTCTTGAGCTATGGTTTTTAAAATTTTATTTTGGTCTTGGGACCCTTTCTTCAAATGAAAATAAATCCAGAAGTCAAATGCAAAACAGGTAAAAGAGATCAAAGCAGTACCACCAGGGTTCAGAGTGTGTATGTTTGTCGGGGAGAGGGATGGAAACTAGAGTGTGGACCCTAAAGGCAGCTCCACTCAATAGCTGAAAAACAGTTTTAAAGGACAATGTCCATAAAACATCAGTATGAGCAAAACGTAAACAGAACTGCTGAGGCAAGAAGTAAAAAAGAGCAGAGCAATATGTAATGAATTATGATGACACCATGCTTTTGTCCTCTAATTTATTCAGTTATTATCCCCACTGGCCCCGCCAGACAAAGTATACCTTTTACACAGAACTACCTCTGTCAGTGCCTTCCAAGACAAGACTTAAGTTATCACTCATCTGCTGGGGTAAGGCTCTGTCACACTGTTTTATAATATAAAAGCTACGAAGGACAGTCATATTCTTAGAATCATCCAACCAACCACTCCTCTGCTTTCTCCATTGTCGCGCCTCACTGTCCCCAAGCCCCGAGGAGAGGCTTCCACATTGCTCCAGAGTGCTGGTCACATGGGTTGGATGCATCTCTTTCCTAGCCTCCTAGCATACTTATCACCTGTACATACAACTTAATGTCTGACTATGGAGAGCAGGCTATCTGTTTGACGGTGTCCTCCCCACAATACAGGGAAAACATCTCACTGAGGAAGACAATGGTCTCCTTTCTCTTCCGAGAACAGCATGGGACACTTAGGCTCATACACTGAATAATGAGAGTATACTAGGATTGGTTTATATAAGCAAGGGAGAGACACATTCATATAAAAGATTTCTTAGGTATTCTAAGAAGAAATGAGTGCCTTGCCTAAGAAACTAAGAAGCAGCTGTGAAGCCATGTTGGAACATTTTCCATTAGTCTTTAAAAACTTCCAAGAGCGGTCTCTAAAGGATTCTAAGCTAGAGTACATTTAAATTAATTATTTAAAATACAGAGCAAAGCAAAAGAGAATACGCTGGTGTTTCATAGCCCATAAGATACAGATTTAAGTACTAGGTCCTTTTCTACAGTTGTTTGCCTCTTACAGAGATAAGGCCCTTGCTTTCATAACTGGATATTTCTAAAGAGCTTAAGCACTTGGATATTTTAAGATATCATCAGTTGGAGATTCTCAACCAAGTGAGGGCAACCAAAGTGGGGAAATATGGTTAGATAAATGGTACATAAACTGCTATGTTAAAATCTAAATTGGATAAAGATTCAGGCATCTCATAACAAGAGAATGTTTTCTCTTACCCCAAAATACTTGGAATACATTTACTGAAACACAATACTTTCAATACACTTACTGAAAATCAGGCAGATTTAAAAATCAGCCTTAAGGAATATTATCTTTTAAACGTTGAAAATATATCCTGCAATCAACACGTACCTTAACTGGACCTGCACTGTGAAGTCACATTTGGTCCCAGAAATATCCCTAGAACAGACAGTTAAAGAACTGCAATTATTTAAAAAAATATACACACATAAAAGTTGATATAAAGACACTGTTACTCCAGAAAGTGTTCCAAATTTACAGAGAGACAACTGTTCTTAGAGTAACTAACATACTATAATACTTTCATTGCTAATATTTGCATGACACTAATATTAACTTACCAAAACTCTACTTTTTAAAATCACTTATTGTGGACAGTACTACAAGTTTCACTTGAAGACAACTTACATGGAGCTACTGATTTGCTGCACTTGTTGTGGTGTCAAGGCAAATGCAAAACAGGTTTCTCGAAAGCGCTGACTGTTGTCTGATGCTAAAGAAGACAAGAATTATACTTTTAATTACCTTTACATTCACCAATAAAGACAACAGCAACAAACACATTCACAAGTCTTTAATTAACTGGGATGTATTCTAGAGTTTAAATAAGGCAATTAAAGCACTGAAAATAAAAAATATGCTTGTTATAATAAACAGAAATAGTCACAAAAATGGCTAATTCCAGAAAGAACATCAGGACACAAATTCAGAGAACACACAATCAAAGAAAGACTAATAAAAAATTACCTAACCATATAAATGTTTGCATCTGAAAAGCACATTTGCATAAAAACATACTAATTTTACTTAGAATAATATAAGCACATTTGAAGACCCATGGTTTCTTTCTTTCTTTTTTTTTTTTGAGTTGGAGTCTCACTCTGTCACCCAGACTGGAGTGCAGTGGCCGCTCCCGGCCACCGCAGCCTCGACCTGCTGGGCTCTGGTGATCTTTCCGCCTCAGCCTTCCAAGTAGCTGGAACTACAGGCGCACGCTACCACGCCCGGCTAATTTTTTGATTTTATTGTAGAGATGAGGTGT
>CAUYQG010188058.1:0-17542 GCA_963574415.1 Tarsius wallacei
TTTCGCAGAGCAGAAGTTTTTAATTTTAATAAAGTCCAACTTATGTATTTTTCCCCTCAAGGAATGTGCTTTTGATGTAGTATCAAAAACTTACTGCCAAATCCAAAGTCATCTAGATTTCATCCTATGTTATCCTCTAGACGATTTATACTTTTGCATCTTGCAACGGGTCTGTGACCATGATCCATTTTGAGGTAATTTTTTGAAAGGTATAAGGCCTGTGTCTAGATCCTTTTCTTTATGTGATGTTGAGTGCTTCAGCACATTTGTTGAAAAGACTGTCCTTTCTCCACTGAACGACCTTTATTTCTTTGCCAAAGACCAGTTGACTATGTATTTATATGAGTCTATTTTAGGGCTTCCTATTCTGTTCAATTGATCTATTTGCCTGTTTTTTGTTTTTTTTTTTTCCACCAGTCCCAGACTGACTTGATTATTGTAACTTCATAGTAAGTCTTGAAGTTTGGTAATATGTTTCTTCTTCTTCAAAATTATATTGCATTGTGAATCTTTTGCCATTTTATATAAACTTTAGAATCAGTGTGTTGGTATCCACAGAGTAATTTGCTGATTGAGATTTGATTGAGATTGCATAGAATCTATATGTAAAGTTTGGAAGAACTAACATCTTAGCAATATTGAGCCTTCCTATCTACAAACACAAAATATCTCTTCGTTTATTTAGATTTTTAAATTTTTTTCATCAGAATTTTATAGTTTTCCATCATATAGATATTATACATATTTTGTTGGGTTCATGCCTATTTCATTTTATGGTGTTTTGTCTTTAATTTCAAATTCCAAATGTTCATTGCTGATATATAGGAAAGCAATTGAGTTTTTTATATTATCCTTGCATCCTGCAATCTTCCATTAATAGTTTATAAGTTCCAGGAGGGTTTTGTTAATTATTTGGGATTTTCTACTGAAATGATAATGTCATTTGTGAACAAAAATAGTGTTGTTCCTTCTCTCCCAATCTGTATTCCTTTTATTACTTTTTCTTGTCTTATTTCACTAAGTAGGACTTCAGTATAATGTTGAATAAAGGAGATGAGAGGGGACATCATTGCCTTGTTCCCAATTTCAAAGGGAAAGTATTATTTTCTCACCGTTAAATATAATATTAACTGTAGGTTTTTTGTAGATGTTCTTTAACAATTTGAGGACGTTGTCCTCTATTCTTAGTTTGCTGACAGTTTTTTTTTTAACATAAATTGGTGTTAGATTTTGTCAAATGTTTTTTTCTGCACCTATTGATATGATTATATGATCTTCCTTCTTTAGTTTATTGATGAAATAGATTATATTAATTGTTTTCCAAATATTGAGCCAACCTTGCATATCTGTAATAAATCCTACTTGGTTGTGGTATATATTTCTTTTAGACACTGTTGGATTCAATTTGCTAATATCTTGTTGAGAATTTTTGTATCTATGTTTATAAGAAATAGTGGTCTATAGTTTTCCTTTCTTGTAATGTCTTTATCTGGTTTTGGTATTAGGGAAATGCTGGCTTCACAGAATGACTTAGAATGTGTTTCTTCTGTTTCTATTTTCTGGAAAGGATTGTAGAAAATTTATATTATGTATTCCTTAACTGCTCTAATTCACCTTCAAACCCATCTGAGCCTATAGCTTTTTTTTTTTTTTTTGAAAAGGTTATTAACTATTGATTCAATTTTTTAAGTAGATATAGTCGCATTCGGATCATTCATTTCTCTTGTGTGAGTTTTGGCAGATTGTATCTTTCGAGGAACTGGTTCTTTTTATCTAAGTTATAAAATTTGTGGGCATAGAATTGTTCATATTTCTTTATCATCCCTTTAGCATCCATGTGATCAGTAATGATTCCTCTTTTACTTCTGATACTATATTAATTCTTTTTATCTTAGTCTGGATTAAGAAAATTTAAGACTATTTTTACATAAGAGCACCCTCACTTGAGGCAGCTCTAGCACTATCCTCAGTCTTCCTGAAGCCAGTGGCTCTGCTCTTTGACAGGAAATTTGAAAAGTACCTCAACATCTGACTCTCTGGGGTATTACATTTCTTCCTTCCTCTAAACCAGGCACATCCAACCCGCAGCCCATGGACCCCATGTGGCCCAGGACAACTAGTAATATGGCCCCACAAAATCTTTTAACATCATGTGTTTTTTTAGTATTTATTTTCACCATGACCCCATGCATAGTTCCATTTTTGAAGTTCACAGTCACACCTTATTCATGACATTGCTTTTTGGCAGCACATATATTTGTGAGCAGCTGTTTTCAATTATAAAGCACACGAAGAGCAAAATTCAAAAAAACATTTCCGAAGAGCACCTTGAGAACTCACTAAAAAAATGTGACCCCTTGTATCAAGCCAGACGCTGATAGATTAGTTTTATCAAAAACAAGGTCAATTTTTTCACTAGTTTTATATTGTTCCCATTTTTCTAAACTTTATTATAAAAAATATAAAAAACAAAAAGTCTTATTATGTATATACACTGTCTATATTATATAATTTATGTGCAGCCCAAAACAAATCCTATTTACGCAATGCAGTCCAGGAAAGCAAAAAGGTTGGACACCCCGCTCTAAACTATGGCAATGAGGAAAATTTCTCCACTGAAAGGTAGCATCTTAATTTCTGTGCAAATTAGCACAGAAGAGAAAAGTCTTGCACTTTACACTATCGAGACCATTTTGTGGCTTTGTGACTTCAGAAACCTGGCGAGTCCACGCTGGCTCCTTGCTGAGTAGCGGCATGACAGTATCTCCACACACTCTTAACATCCCCAGTCTTGAAAGTCTAAAAAGAAAAGTCAGAGTGGAAGAAAAGATATTGGAAGGAAGAGCAAAAAAGGCAGTGGGAATCCATCGAGCCCACTGATGGTTGATGAAAGAGAGATACAAATTTGAGTGTTACTCCAGGTACCAAGAAGTTGACATATGGATTCTCTCTTGCACAGAATACCGTAAATAGACACAGAAGCTGGAGAGAAAATGAGATTTTCAGACCCCCAAGATATCTGAAGAAATCACCTCTCTTGTCCATTGAGTCTTTTCATGCCAAAGATAAAGCTGTGGCATAAAGTTAGATCAGCAAGTATTTAAATGAATTTTTTTTTTTTTTTGAGGCAAGGTCATTCTGTCACCCAGGCTGGGGTGCAGTGGCACAATTATGGCTTACCACAGCCTCAACCTCCTGGGCTCAGGCAATCCTTCTGCCTCAGCCTTCCGGGTAGCTGGGACTACATGTGCACCACCATGCCCGGCTAATTTTTTTTTTTTTTCTAGAGACTAGGGCGCGCTATGCCTAGGCTCAAGCAATCCCCCCACCTTAGCTTCCCAAAATGCTGGGATTACAGGTGTGAGACACCATGCTTGGTTTAAAGAATCTAATTATTTATTGGCAGTATATTGTCCATATTCACTAATATTTATATGGAAATGACTTCATATGAGTTATATGGAAATGACCACAGCATGATTTCAATATTATAAGAACTTCATTGATTTGCTTATGTTGCATGATAATAATATAATGCCTATCTAGCACTACAAAATCTGACTACATTTGACTGAATATATGAAGCAAATTTTGACTTCCAAATCTTCACATTTACACATAATGAAACTTGCAACCACCAACATAAAGTGATTCCACTCTAGTAGTCAATCCTTCAACTTCCTCTTACTTCCAACTTTTTTCCACATAGGTAAAAATAAGCACCTAAATCTCAACTACAGGATAATACTTTATCCTCACATGGAGGATTGTTTTTTGTTTGTGTGTTTGTTTGTTTGTTTGTTTAGACAAAGTCTTGCTATGTTACCCAGGCTGGTCCTGAACTCCTGGGCTCCAGCAGTCCCAAAGTGCTGGGATTACAGGCTTGAGTCACCATGCCTGGACTCACCTAGAGTTTTATAATTTTTCAGAATGATTTAAAGATTTCCTCTGTTACTCAAAACAGCTCAGTGAAACAGATATCCTTATTTCTTACTCTTGAAAAAAAAAATTGAAGCTCAGAGAGCTTCAGTTAATTGTCTAAGGATTACAGAGGTAATGAGAACCAGGATCAGAATATTTAGCCCTCAAATAATTTTTTCTGGAATCTCCATGACAGCATGTTTTTCTCTACCTTTCAATACTGCTAGTAGTGAAAAACAGTGAAGAATACTACTCTACTGGGAATCAAAGAATATGGGAGGAATTTACAGATCATGATCCAACTCATTCATTTTACAGTAAGAAGATTAAAACCAGTCTAAGAGAAATTGTTGCCTATAGCCTCCTGACTCGAACAAGTGTCTTGTCCACTGCATTTTGTTGATATTTATACCAATTTTTTAATGTATGTCATGACGAAGGTGTACACTCTGTATTACTTTCCTAATACATAAACTGCTGATTATCTAGTTTACGTACTTTTCAGGTTTTTTATTCTTGTAATCACTAGAGTGTTTTGGGTTCTTAATAAGATCTTTACATTGGCAATGAAAAAGTACATTACATGTTGGTAACAACTTTTAAAGGGTTATGTAGAGAAAAGATTTGAAACTGATGGCTAAACAAAGTTTTAATCTATTTATGTAGGTTTCACTTAGGTATAATTTTGTTTCTATCTCCCATGTTCACAAGCAATGAAGAGTTAACTACAAAATACCAAACAGAAAAGCAAAATATTGGCCTACTGTGAATTAGAAAAGTTCCTAACAAAACAATAAAGATTATGAATATTTTGGCTTTCCATATTAACAAGTTGAGGGAAACTGTAGCTTATTACATTCATTTATGAAAGGTGTCAATCATCATTTATTAGGATTGTACATTTATGCAAAATTGGATTAAAAAACAGTAAATGTGTCTGCTTGTCACAGCTTGTGACTATATTTCAGTAACAAATGTGCTAAAGTGATATAGCAATCAGTAGCCCTAAAAATAATACATCAATGTGTATCACTCACTATTACTTACATAGAAGTAAGATGCTGGATGCCTACCCATGCACAAGCACAAACTTGGATTCCAGGACAGCAGAGAAACAGAGTATTTTCATTGCTGCTGCAGCTAAGTCTGTGAAAGGGTCTGAGAGTGAGAGAGAAACTGATCTCAAGTCCACCTTTTTGATCCCGCAGTCTCTCCTTTGTTACTTCTTTGAGAGACTTTTTTAAGAGCTCTGAATGACTTTCCTTTATTGCCTTCACTTTCAGCCAATCATGAAATTGCACAACGATTTCCTGGGTGGAAGGCTGCGGCCAGACTCAGTCAGGTGGTAGCCCGGTTGGCCCAAGGAGGTGCAGGGAGGGTGGGCCCTCACTGGGCAGCTGAAGGAGTACGGACTGGCCCAACGGCAGGTAGGTGATGTTGAGAGCACGACAGCTGGTACCAAAGTCCTCTGTGGCTTCCAGCTTGCACACCTGGATTGGGCCGTCACCCGCCGTGGCCAGCAAGTTGGCGGTGAGTTCAGTTGCCTTGGAGTGGCCGTCGGCAGAGATGATGGGGGCCTCTTTCAGCTGCTCAGCCTTTTTCCACCACAAATCTGGCCCTTTCTGTTTCCTGCTGAGTCACCTGTTTGACTTCACATCGTCCAGGTCACAGGGTTGTTGCTCACCTACCTAGAGACCAGCTCTCTCTGAGTAATCAGTTCCCCAGCATCAGAGCAAACCACCACTGACGTGATGATCCACGTAGTGATGGGCAGTGGCACATGCTCATCAGAGTCCTCTCCGATGCAGGTGAGAATGTGAGGAAGCTGGCCAGCCACAGGCCCAAAGAGGATGCGCAATGTGATGTTGGCATTCTGCTCCTCTTTGCTTCCGGTGAAGACTGGCACATTATAAGGTCGAGCGTGGCAGTCAAAGATGTTTGGTTTCTGTACCAACGGGATGAGAGAGTCAGTCCCTCCCCTTACCAGAGTGTCATGCTCTCCACAGAGTTGGTCCAAGATGACAGCTCTGTGCCCAGCATCCACATGACATAACGCAGAGCTCACCACACCTGCAACCGCTGAGGCCAGGCCGAACTGGCCAGCGGACTCACTTTGGCAGCCGTGTCTTCTTCCGCTGAACCCTCTCACATCTGCTTCCACTTCACTTAAGAGTAAGTCTTTAAAGATGACAAAACTAAAAGTTAGCATGATAAGCAAAATATATGTCATTTGCAGTATGATAAGTTCCATTAACTTTACATCCACGGTTAAAAAGATAACCAAGATGCTGAAGAGTAACTGCAGGTGATGGCACATGTAGAATGTGATGGGATTTTCACAGTAAAAACAGGGGGCATCTGCTTTTCACTTTCGTTTTTTAAGAAAGCCGTCATGGAGCATCATGGCTGTTCAAATCAGCCAACACAGTCCCCCACTATTCTTATCGTCACGCAACGGTTACCTCATTTTTGGTAAGCCAAATCACCTTCGTTGGAATAGGAAGACTTACTGTTGATGGAAAATGTCCAAATTACATGGAAAACCAGGTAATTTGTCTACCACATTTTCTCTTCTTTTAGTCTCCTACGGTTCGTGCAAAACCAAGCCAGGTCTTCCAAGACAAGGAGGCGATGCAGTCAGGAGAAAGAAAGGGACAGACGAGGATGAAGATGGGGAGGAAGCGAACAGAAAAGAGGCTGATGGAGGACAGCTGTAACCTTGGCCTCAGACGTCTCACCACAGGAGAAGCACAGGCCTGATCCTGGCCGAGTAGTTCAGATCTTCCGTAAGGCTGCACACAGCGCTTGGTCTTTCAGACCTCTGGTATTTGCAGTCAGGGTGAGGAGGAAGGTGTTCTAAAACTTTAGCTTCAAGAGCCTACATTTCAATTAAATATCCTGGGGAGAAGTACAGTATATTTTGATTCTGTAAACAATTGATCTGTAAAGGGATAGTGGATTCATTGAAAGAAGATGTTTTGTAAGTACCCTTTCTTCAAGTTTTGAATTCAAAATTCAAGTTTTGAGGTTTGATGGCTAATGGGGTGGTATTAAGAGAAAGGGCCTCCAATAAGTGATTGGGGTGTGAGGGCTCCTTGCTTATAGCGAGATCAAGGTCCTTATGAAAGAAGCTTCACACAGCAGCATTGGGTTCTTTTGCCCTTCCACCTTCTGCCGCGTAAGGACACGTGTTCCCCTGCCCCGGAAGATGCAGCAGCCAGGTACCATCATGGAAGCAGAGAGCGGTCCTCACCAGACAGGCCAGACATGCCAGAATCTTGAACTTGGACTTTGCAGCCTTCTATATGATGAGAAAATAGATTTCTGCTCTTTATACATGGCCCTGTCTCAGGCGCTTTGTTACAGCAGCACAAACAGACTGAGACGGGCACCGTGATCAGCAATGCCAACCCAACAGAAATGTGTGCCAAGAAAAAAGAAAGAAAGAAAAAAGCGTGCCAAGGTTTCCCAGAAGACGTGTACAGAACTGCTCTTGGGAGCAATGTTAATACAACCCCAAATTGAAAACCACCCAGCTGTCAATCTGCAGTTGAATAAATAAATAAATGTAGTAGGCCCACACAATTGATAGCCATACAGCAATTAAAATAAATGAATTATGATAACACACTGTTTTCCTCTGAAAGAACATTTCAAATGGATTCCCAACCACTTTTTGTTTGATGGGGTTCTGGGCAGAACTTCTTTCTATCATGTTGTAGAACTTGAAACTTTTTTTCACTGTTTGATTTTTTTGCCAAGGCATATCACGTACATGCTAAAATGCATAAAGGACACCAATCTTAACCATACCTACTCTCAAAACAATTTTACATATGTGTGCGCCAACCGCAACTCAGATAAAAATGTAGAAGTTTTCAAAAAATAACCACCCAATCGCTATCAATATCAGTTATTTTTGCCTGTTCTCGGACTTCTTTAAGTAGGAACATATGATGTATGCTTTCAGTGTCTTTTTTGGTTTGGCTTTTTTTCATCCAGTGGAATGTCTGGCAGACACTGCACATATCAATGATCTGTTGCTGCATATATCATGATCTGTTCTTTTTTAAAATTGCTTTGTAGTATTCTGCTATATGAATGCAGCACAATTTGAATGTTATGGACACTTCAGTTGTTTCCAGGTTTGGGCCTTTAGGAATAAAATTAGTATGACATTCCTATACTTGTCTTTTGGTAGATTCATTTATTTGGGGGGTGTTCTGCATTACCAGTGGCACTGAAACAGTATTTGGTTGCTAAAGAAGACTCACAGTACCCAAAATGGCCATTCTAGAAACCTAGAAGTTACTGCAGAAAACAGAAACGCTATAGCAACAGCATTAAAGTAAGGATTCGTATCACAGCCAAAAGCTGCCTCACAACAAGGGGTCTGAATGAACAGGTGCAGACTCATATCATCCTCCCTCTATAAGAGTCATGATGAATTGCACCTTCTCTGATGAAAAATCACCAACGTGTGCACAGAACACCTCGGAACCTAAGAGCCCAAAATGAAGTTATTGTTAGGATTTCTTACATACTCCTGTCCATGTAAACAAAGACATATTATTTAACAAGCTGCAGTGGCAGAGCTCTTTAGGATCTCAGCAAAACTAGGTTATGTTATTCATGTTACCAAGAAACCATGCCAACAAGCTGGTACAACTCACCCAAAGCCCCTCAAACCTGTGGTTACAAAGAACCACTCTTAATTAATCAGTGTGTTTCATGCTAGGACCAGAGTTTAGCAGATGCTGTAACAAAAGAGTTCAGGTAAATTCCAACCTGCTAGAATTAATCTTACAATACCTAGAGATAACTGGAATTTCTGGGTCATAATATGTTTAGATTTAGTAGATAGTTACAGTTTTTCAGAGCAGTTGATCCAATCTCCACCCTCTGTGACAGTGTACAAGCATTCCATACACTTGGTATCACTGCCAATACTTGGCATCAGCAATGTCCCATTATACCCATTCTGTTGAAAGTATGGTGATGGTTTCTTACATGGCAATTTTAATTTGCATTTCTCTGATGAGTATCAATATGAAACATACGTCTATATATTTGTTGCCTATTTGGCATATCTTCTTTGGAGAAGTGTCTGCTATATCTTTTACCTTCTAAAAGATTTTATCTTCTATTCATTTGTAAGTGTTCTCTGTGTATGTAAAATGTGTCTTTTGTTAGATATATGCATTGTGACTATCTTCTCCTAGATTCTGACTTTTTTTTAACTCAATAGTGTCTTTCAAGAAATAGAATTTCTTAGTTTTAATTAAGCCCAATTTATCACTTTTTTCCTTTGTCATTAGTGCTTATGAGTCATGTTTAAGACATATTTGTCTATCCCAAAGTCATGAAGATACTTTCCTATATTTTCCTCTAGAAACCATATGGTTTTATCCTTCAACTTAAGAGAGTGATCCATCTCAAACTAATTTTTTCTTAAGGGACAAGCTAAGATGTTCAGTTGATACAGCATCATTTATTGAATTTTTTAAAAAATTCTTCACCCACTAAATTGCAGTGGTGGCTTTGTGTAGATCAAGTGACCATTTATATGTGGGCTATTTCTGGATTCACCAGTCTCTTCCATGGGTCTGTTTGTCTTTGTGTCAATACCACAGTGTCCTAGTTAGCAAAGTTTTAGTCTTAATCTTGAAATCTGGTATTGAGAGTCCCCCAGCTTCATTTTTATTCTTTAACATCTGCCTTAGCTGTGTAAGAGCCTTTCTATTTCTATATAAATACAAAGCAGTGTGTTTCTGAACAGGCTACGACCTCGTGAGAAACACAGCCTGTTGCACTTTTGCGTGCAAATTATCTGAAGAGGCATTTCTGGGGGTGCCTAAACTGGGTGCAGAACAAGCCTGTATTATTTTTATAAATCATAAATTGAATTTAGAAATCACCATGGAAATGTGGAGAGTTTCTCCACCTGGGTGTTCCAAGACAGCTCCACGAGAGAGAACTACTTGGGTGGAACATAACCAGAACGTGAGTTAGCTGGGTCTTGTGGGCAGGAGAATCAGCAAATGTAAAGATATGTGGTCCCATGGTGGGTATCGGGGGACACAAGGAAAAGAGCCGACTATGGCCAGCCTGAGAAGGATGGCCTCCCATGGTGGAGTCATCCTCTTCTCCCTGGGCACGGGAGAAGTTAAACATTTAAGCAGTTGAGTAGCGCCATGTCAGTGGGGTCCTGCTAGTGGCATGTGAGTGATAAGCGACGAGCCGTTTACTCACTCTTTGCCCATCTCCTGGCTGGATGGAGAGGACTCCCTGGGTCTGGAGGACAGCGGTGTTGCAACATGGCAGAAGTCTGTGTTCCTGAGTCACTGTGTGGAACAGCACAGATTTTTCCTAAGAAGATTTTTCGGGCAAGAAGAACAGTCGTGAAGCTATTGCAGTGGTCCTGGAAAGAGACAGCGAGAACCTGCTCCCAGGTGGTGGCAGGCAGAAGAGACAGAGGAGGCCCCTCCTGCCTTTGATTATTTAATCTCATGTCCTCCTTTTTGGAAAATGCTTCTGGCAACAATGTTTTGTGCCTAAAGCTCATTTATTATGCTCACGTTGGTGAAGCTGATCATGGAGGGGCAATACAACAAGAAGCACCTTCCAGAAAACATGCGGAGAAGTACAACGTTTCAGGTGCACAGAGGGAAGAAAGGCTTTCTCTCGCGGTCCCCTGGAGTCCCCATTTGAGTGTGGCAGCCAAGCCTCCAGACGGACTCCCCTCTCAGATGAGGTCCAAATCCTTCCATCATCACTACCACAAGAAAATACTACACTTGCTGTTCCTGTGTTTTCCCTACACACTTTGCCCAATTTTCCTTTTTCAACCTGGAAGAAAGAAGCCTAGGCTGTGTCCTCTGGACTCACTAAAGCCCCTTTTCAGCATCGGCCCCTCCTCTCCCATCTGTTATTCACAGACCCCCTGCTGTGCTTCCACTGTCCACCACCTCCCATCAGAAAAAATATCCAATAAAGCCTTTCTCAGTAAGGTACAATGAATGATAAACTACAGACTTCGGCTTTTACAACATTACAAAGAACAAAGCCTTACAGTTGATTAAAACCATGGGAAGGAACCAATAATTTGTGGCATTTGAGTCTCCAGAAATCCAGATTGACAGAATTTCTGTGAGACTGCCTTCAGACGGGCCCCGGAAGACACAGCACAGCCCCCTCTTTGATGCAGACGTGAAACGTACTCCACCTCCACCCCTCCAGAACTCTCTTTCAACTTGAGTCATTTGGGGAGTGGTTGAGATTTCTAGATCAGCAGCATTGCTAACAGCCAATAAAGAGATCAACAAGGGTCCATCACACCAAGAGAACCTCCAACAGCTAAAACCAACAGAGAGAAACTCAGTTATTTTGATCCAGTCTTGTTCCTTTACATGTGTAACTGGTGTGAATTTTCTACTACACCACTGCATGTATATAAAATGCCACATTATTTTCTCTAAAACGTATTAAATTCTGTTCTTGGTCCCACGCCGCCAGGCTTGAAGGAAATCAGTCATTATTGGGAGAACCTCCCCATTTCCTCCTCAAAGTGCAGTGAAATCCAGGGGTCGGAAACATACACATGGAACATGCATGCACATTCACATACCAGAGGGCGATATTTTTTCAAAATCGAGATCATACTGTATGCATTTTTCTACAAAATGCCTTCTTAGGCCTTAAACGCATCACGGACAGCTCTCCAAAACAAGACATGACCTCCGAGAAGTGTGGGTGGCAGAGCTGATGTCAATGGGAAGGGGTAAAGGGAAGAAGTGAAGAGGGGGCTCACACTGGCCACAGGGCTATTGCATCTCGGGCCGAGCTCCCATGGGCAGAGATGGTACAGCCTCGTGGCAATTCCATGGGCATCTCAGCCACACTTGAATTTCGCCTCCAAGGCTTCTATCTGTAGACTTTGAACCCTAGCTTCCACATCCCCAAATTGGAATAATAATAGTCCCATGTTATAGGGTTATATTTGTGTTAAGTAAGAAAAAGTACATAAAGTCTATAAACAACGTACGCATAAATAAAGTGCCTAGCCAGGCTCGGTGGCTCAGCCTGTAATCCCTCGCTTTGGGAGGCTGAGGTGAGTGGATTGCCTGAGCCTGCGGGTTCGAGACCCTCCTGGGCAACTTGGCGAGACCTCATCTCTACAATAATTCAAAACTTAGCGGGGCATGGTAGTGCGCGCCTGTAGTTCCAGCTACTTGGAAGGCTGAGGCGGAAGGATCACTGGAGCCCAGCAGGTCGAGGCTGCGGTGGCCGGGAACAGCCACTACACTCCAGTCTGGGCGACAGAGTGAGACTCCGACTCAAAAAATAATAATAATAAAGTGCCTGCCCCTTCCTGATATTCATATTTTGCTGTTGCTGTTGTTGTTGCTGCTTGAGTGTGTGTGTGTGTGTGTGTGTGTGTGTGTGTGTGTGTGTGTGGCTGGAGTGCAATAGCACAATCATGGCTCACTGCCTCAACCTCCTGGGCTTAGGCAATCCTCCCACCTCAACCTCTTAAGTAGCTGGAACTACAGGTGCACATAATCATGCCCAGCTAAGTTTATTATTATTATTATGATGTAGATACGAGGTCTCTCTATGCTGTCTAGGCTTGTCTCATACTCTTGGGTTCAGACGATCAGCCCTCCCACCTCATCCTCCCAAAGTGCTGGGATTACAGGCATGAGCCACCACACCCAGCCAATATTTTGATGTGACAAATATTAGAGTGGTTATGGGAACATTGGAGCAGTCTCCATAAAGTCAAGGTTATTCTGGAACATAGGGGCCTCTAAACACCCTTTCTGCTTTCTCCTCCCTCTGCTCCCAAGCCCTCTCTACAACCGTGAGAGCTTGATTATTTTTACTTGCACAGCTTCAGAATGGACCTATTTCTCTGTATGCTCTCCTTGTTAGAGAGTAGCCTACTGCAAATGTCATCAGCTTAAAACCGGTCCAGCGTGTGCCATCCTGAGCTGTATCCCACACAAATAGACAGCCTTCTCCATGAAGTTGCAAGCGCGTCCAGTCACTTGAACCTCATCCGCATGACCATCCTCCTAAATGCCTTGACTGTGCTGCTGAAAACTGCAGTTCTGAGAGACATGCTGAAAACCCCTGTTAAAAAAAAAAAAAAAGTGCATCATTGGACTTGCACAAAACAAAGTCCACGGATGCTGAATTCTTAGATTCCTTGACAGGTGGCTGGAAGGAGCACACCTAGAGGTAATTTGCATTTAGCTCCTGAATACGCTTTTTAATCAAAAGTAATTTGCTACGAAGCAAATTAAAATATCTTGCATTTGCAGTGGGTGGTATTGATTTATTCCAATGCCTAGGCAACATATGCTGTGTGTGCAGTGGTTTACAATAATTACAAGTCCGACAGAGCGTTCCATTTTTCTGTTGCTGACGCTGTGGTGAGCTGCTTGTTTTTACCGTCACGGTGCTCAGGGCTGGAGGGTTCACTGTTTCTGTGATTGCTGACTTGGGGTTAGTTGACTTTCCTTTGCACTATTCATTTTGCAGAAGATGCCGTTGGCCAAACATGAA
Source organism: Tarsius wallacei (assembly GCA_963574415.1). Lineage (NCBI taxonomy): Eukaryota > Metazoa > Chordata > Mammalia > Primates > Tarsiidae > Tarsius > Tarsius wallacei. Next base: position 13,492 of record CAUYQG010188058.1, read on the forward strand.
GCGATCTTGCAATGACACCATGCAATGACATCATTAAATGCCAACATCATGAAGACCTCATCCAGGATGTCCTGCAAAAACCCACACGCACATTTCCTCAACCTCTATGGCTTAAAGAGCCTGCAGTTCATATGCCAGAGCGCTGACATCACCTGGGAATGTATTCTCAGGCCTCACCCCAAAGTGACTCAGGCAAAACATAACTTTTTTTTTTTTTGAGTTGGAGTCTCACTCTGTCACCCAGGCAGGAGGGCAGTGGCACACTCCCGGCCACCACAGCCTCAGCCTTCCAAGTAGCTGGAACTACAGTCACGTGCTACCACACCCGACTAATTTTTGATTTATTGTAGAGATGAGGTCTCACCAAGTTCCCCGGGTGGGTCTCAAACCCGCAGGCTCAGGCAATCCTCTCGCCTGGGCCTCCCAAAGTGCTGGGATTACAGGCTGAGCCACCGAACCCAGCCAAAACATAGCTTTTAAAGGCTCTCCAGAGACCAAGCACAGTGGCTCATCCCTACAATCCCAGCACTTTTGGAAGGTCAAGCTGGGAGGATCACTTGAACCCAGGAATTAGAAACCAGCCTGGCAGCCTGGGCAACACAGCAAGACCTCATCTCTACAAACAAACAAACAAAAATTTAAAAAACTAGCTGAGTGTGGTGACACACACCTGCAATTTCAGCTACTGAGGAGGCTGAAGTGGGAGGATCCCCTGAGCCCGGGAGGTCAAGGATGTGGTGAGCTGTGATCCTGCCACGACACTCCAGCCTGGATGACAGAGTGAGACCCTGCCTACAGAAAAGACTCTCCAGGAGCTTTACATGCACATTACAGACGTCAATGCCTGAGTGGCAACATCCCCAACCACCCTGGGGTTTGGCGCTCTTTTGAGCCATTCCTCCAATGCTTCCACAAACAGGAATTCCATTCCACACCCTCCACAACCTAGTGGGCAGCAGCGACCCTCCCCATCTCACATGGAAGGGAAAGGAGACTCAGCAAGAGGGACCCATGTGGGTGGAAACACCAACTCACGGAAGGATCGGCGTTCGGCCCAGGCCTTGGAGGGGTTCTCCATCCTGCGCATCAAAACAACACTGAATTTTTTTTAATCCCTTGTCTAGGTCCTTGTAACCTATGGACTTTAAAGTCTCTTGGGACTGTGGTCTTGGCCTCCGTCTCTTTTTCTGGTTTTTGTTTTTTTAGGTCATTTAAAAGTAAATTAGAGAGAGAGGGAAGATTTGCCTCCCCAAGGAAGGGAAGGGAGCCAAAGCCAGGAAACTTGGCGACCGCCATCGCTCAAAGAACACACAGCCACACCGGAGTCTAGTAAGGCAATGGCCGCAACGGCTTGGCAACGACCCCCGATGTCTGTTTTTTTAACACAACCCCAGCGTTCTACAGCTCACCTAAGGGCCTGTAGGCAGAAGCACCACCCCATCCAGCTGCCCACCAGGCCCTTGGGTTTTCAGTCGCTGTAACATTTGACTCGGCAGTTATCACTGTGTCTGAGGGGTTCAAAAGCACACGTCAGTGTGTCTTGCCCCCACACAGCCCCTGCACTGAAACACGCAGGGAGGCGGCAACAGAGGGGGACGTTTCACCTTTGTGCCGTCGGGGTCTGATGCGTATAGGTGCTCTGTGTTTGCTGATGAGTGATGCTCTTCAGTGGTCGCGCCCGACCTGGCCTCCCGGCAGTCTCGGACGCCGCTGGGCACTCCCTCCTTCCTGAACGTTCTCCTTCCTGAGCCTCTGGAACAGCCCTCTCCAGATGTTTGTCTCTCCAATCTAGCCCTGTCTGGCCCATCCTCTTTCAGGCTCCCCATTCTCTACCTACCATGACACATGGAGCTCGCCAGGACTTGGTTCTGGATCCTCCTCGCATCATCCTCAGGTTTCTTCCCAAGGCAGCATGCTGACGATCCCACTCTGGACCTCACACCCGAGCCAAGGCTTGGACATCTTCCTGCACACCCAGCGTGACCAGTAAGGGGACCCAGAGTCTTGGGTTGCCTGTGCATAGTTCCCATGCCAGTGGCCCTAAGATGGCAGCCGTGATCTTTCTTAACAGGGTCGTTGTCTCACGGTCTCCGTCTCCATGAATGGTGTCCCTGTCCACCCAGCGTAGAAAGCAGACACCTGGAACTCTCTACAACATGCTTGTTCTAACCCTTCACATCCAACCCATCTCTAAGCTATTCCTTATAACTTTGACCTCCTAAGTGTCTCTCCAGTACATCCACCTGGTGTTCATCGTCCCCACAGCGACCAGCTGAGTCCCAGCTACAATCTGCTGTCATCTCTTGCCTGGACTCCCACAACAGCCTCTGAATTCTCTCTGCATTTATTCTGACCCTTTCAATCCATTCTCCACGCTTCAGTAGGCAGTCTCTTCACTGTCTCCAGGAGATTCCTGCCTCCTCTTGGCATTCACACCCTTGTATAATCTCCTCCTGAGTGTAGACTGCATCAAGTGACTTGCTTCTATGAATAGAATATTGTAAAAGTGATGGGATGTCATGTCTGAGATTAGGTTACAAAAAGAATATTTCTGTCTCTCCCTCACCCCACTGCCTCTCTCTCTCTCTCTCTATCTCTCTCTGTCTGTCTCTCTCTCTCTCTCTCTCTCTCTCTCACACACACACACACACACACACACACACACACACCCTTCTCCACTCTGGGAAAATCAAATTACCATGTTGTGAGCAGCCCCATGGAGAGGCCCATGAGACAATGAATGATGTTGGTCTCCAGCTAACAGCAAGTGAAGACCCAGAGTCTGCCAACAGCCATGTGAGTGAGCTTGGATGTAACCCTACCTTAGCCAAGCTTTGAGATGTCTGCAGTCCCCACTGACACTAGGCTGTAACTTCAGGGAGACTCAGAGGCAGAGGACCCAGATAAGCCATGACCATGTTCCTGATCCACTGTGAGATAACGATGTGAGTTTATGCCACGACCTTATGGGGTAACTCGGTACACAGCAATAGATGATGGATACACCTACCATGCCACCCTCTGCTTTCAGAATAAAGACTGAAACCCTTGACACCCAAGGGCCTTTCTGACCTGGCTCTGCTGACCTCTGCACCTCACCTGGAACCAGGCTCCCCTGCTTCCAGGGTTTCCGACATCTCATCTTCTTGCATGTCCTTGAAATTCTGCTTCTTCTGGACCCAGGGCCTTTGCACAGCACCCTCCCTGTGCTGGCACCCTGGCTTCTTTCAGTTCTCACCGACTATGGGAAGCCTTCCCTGACTCCTCTGGTCAGGGCTGACTCCCACTGATAGCTGCTCTTGTAGACACCTGCCCTTGACATCACAGGGCTGACCCACTGACCTCAGTTTGTCATTGTACACTCATAGTTGGAACGATTTTACTAAAGTCTTTCTGTGGCAACGAAGACAACAAGCTCAAAGAGAACCAAGACCCACAAGAGCGGCCAGTGGCCCAAAATGGTGAGCGTTTGGGTGGTTCTTGTGTTCCTCACAAAGGCCCTGTCCCATCAGTAGACTACAGATGGTCATCTGCTTCTAACTTTTCACCTTACGGTGACAAAAATGGCATTTAGACATCAGAGCATGGACAGCAGTTTTCTGCAAACCACTCCTCAACCCTCTCTGCATGTGACCAGCTCCACTGGTCTGGGCTGACAGTGGTTCCCAGGAGGGGTCCCAGCTCATCGCCGGGAAGGGGGTCAACACTCTATAGTCTGCCCTGGAATAGCTGCCGTTTCTCGGACAGCCAGGGTGGGAAACATCCTGCCAGGAGTGGGCACGTCTGCTCGCTTCATGCAATTCACATCGGATGGTTTGGAGAACAGAATCACACACTTGGGAGGTGAAGGAGGAAATAAACACACGACATTTCCTAAAGTTTTTGAAAATCTGGAAGAGGCCTGAGGGCAGCCAGTCCAATGACTCCTACTACACCAAATTGCGTGGTACGATCAGACGTGCCCACTCCTGGCAGGATGTTTCCCACCCTGGATGTCCGAGAAACGGCAGCTATTCCAGGGCAGACTATAGAGTGTTGACCCGCTTCCCGG